>JBBPDH010212329.1:0-13699 GCA_037974565.1 Clupeocharax schoutedeni
CAGGGACCCAGTGGTGGTCCTGAAGGTAGGATTCGAACCTGTGACCTCTTGGTCTGGAGGCAAGTATCCTACCCACTGAGCTACCTCCACTCCTTTAACAAGCAATAACTGATTTGCTGGTTTGACAGTTGTTTGACAGTGCGTCCCATTAGGCACCCTTTTTTAAGCAACTTCTAAGGAACACGGTGCAATGAGCTTTGTAAAATACTGTGTACTCTTACTGGTCATTTTTTTAGAAACATCTGCGTGTGCTCTCTGATGTACTCATACAGGAGCCACACATAGTGAAATTCGGTATTGTTGATTTCAGAATGGTCGCCCATTCAAATAATCTGGTCACTGGTGGTTCCATCCATACTAATAGATGGGATAAAGGGTGCTTAGAAATTTTGCAGGAACACATGGGATATAGTCAGGAAGAAAAATTCTGTGTGCACAGCAAGTGTTTGTGATAAAATGGCCTATGAGGTGGTGGTGGCCTCGGGTAGTATACTTGCCTCTGGACCAACAGGTCATGGGTTCATTTCCTACCTTTAACCCCCAGTTGTTCCAGGGCTACTCCCTGTAGTTAGGGAAGGAAAAGCACTTTGGATAAAAGCGTCTGACAAATGCTGTAAATGTAAATGAAATAAAAGGGCCCATATCTTTTATTCTGTGGTTTTAATGAACCAAAAACAGCTTTCAATATTTATTTTCACATTCACGTTTTCCAAGCTCTCAAAACAAGCTTATTTTAAAGGTCAGTTTGATTTTATGGACTCCAGTGATATTAATTTTAACAGTGTTTACATACTATGAAAAAGCCAACTAGGGGCTACAGTAAAGAGATGGCGGCACTAATGAAAGTTCTTACCCATCAAAACATTAAACCTGGACATCACTTTACTCCGGTACAGAAGGGGGACTAGGAGCATATACGGTAGCCTCACCAAAACATTTTATGACACATGTACACCTGAGAGCTAAACAGGCCTCTGAGACACAGCAGAAAATGTACATCTGGTGGTGAAAAATCCACCCTTGAGTTAGGAATGTGTAATTAACAATGATTCCCAAAACTTTTCTGAACAAGGCTCCATCAAATGAATCACAGTCTGTTCTAAGCACAGTCTGATCAATGATGTAGAAAACATCTGACATTGTTCAAATCTGAAATTGAGAGTTTTTTTAAAGGAACCGGTTTCTCTTGCAGTCACTTTTACTAGATACAAGGACGCTGTATATACTGTCTTATCTTTTGGCATATCGACTAAATTATCCTAAAGAAACAAAGAAAAGGGAATAAATGTTTTCTGTGACAGGCATTTCATGTTTTTTTTCTACCTAAAGATATAAGGGACCTAGATTAAGGTGTTTCAGCCACTCAGCATTCAGCACCACCAGTACACTGATCATGGCCTGATCATCTGGAATCATCTGCACCCGTTTCTTCACTGGTTCAGTTAGATGGTCTTTGTTCAACTTGAGTGATTCATTCATAGATCACTGTATGCTTTAACAAACAACAAACATTCCTCTGAAAATAGTCAGGGAATGGGACCGGACTGAAAATGAAAAACATAGGACTCGACTGACCTCTCAAAATCTCTGGATAATTCAGCTGTCGAGATATAATTCGGAGTGGTTGGATGTGAAATGGTGCATTGTAGAGAAACCCACTGACCTGGATTTCTTTGCAGTGGCCCATAAACTACGTGTTCAGGCTCAGTTCATATACAACACACAAAAATAAGTGTGCCCTACTCATCTGGAAAGCACTGCTACAGAAACCAAGCATGAACTCAAAGCCAGTCATTGCTAACCGACCGGGTCTGATGCATGTGAAAGAAACGTTCCTCTTGAATGTGCTTGATCTGCTCTTTTCTGTGTTCAGGCAGAACAGAGGTCTGGTGCTTCAAATTAGGAGGCACTTCTTAATGCACAGCACATTAGAGTTTGGTACAGTACTGTACCTCTCAGACTGTCCTTATGGAAGCAGTAACAACCAACCATAACTGCAAAAAAATTAGAGAGAAGGAGAAGAGCACTCCAGGCTTTCAGACCACGGAGGCCTAATATGTGTATTTGTGTGAAAAGATGTTCTGAAAGCCGAGGATGCCGCTACAGTTTCTTTTTTCATGCATTATGTGATGGTTAGGTTGATATTTATTTTTTTTCCCATAATTTCATTGCTTATTCATGCCCATGACAGTTGTTTGAAAGTCATCAGCATTGCAGGTGTTTTTAAAAGGAAAGCTCCCTCTAAAGCACTTTTGAGTGCAGGATCTGAAGCTGCATTGTTTTATGTGTGTACCAGTGTGTGTGTGTGTGTGTGTGTGTGTGTTGGGTTTACATGCCTTAGGATAAATAGAGTAGGAGAGTGTGTGGGAGAGCACATTATGGCATTTATTTATTGTTTGTCTGACTTCTCTCTGTGTGCATGCTTCGTGGAGAGCCTTTCAATGCAGCTTTTAACAGCCATGCACTTCAGCAGAGGATCTCCAGTGAAAGGATTAAGCTGGACGTGGATCTATATGCATCTGATGCAAGAGCTGGTGCACATCAAGCCCACTCAGGCAGGAAGGCATGGGAACTCTCTCAGAAGCTGACCCTCTTTTTAAAGTTCTCAAACGTTATCCACAAGCCTCATCAATCATGCACTGCTTTGGGTTGGAGGCGGGGGCAGCAACAAACACAAGGAAGCTTGTAGTCTGGAGACTAACTGGAGTAGCAGGTTAAGGGTTCTTTGGAGCAGTGCCATAAGGGAACTGCCTCCAGTGCCCCAAATATCCTTTCTGTGGATTTTCTTTAACACAATATGCCAATGCTTTTAGCCTGCCCATATTTGTAATGTATGGACTTATTGTATGGACTTATTCCAACTTATATTACTCAGTTAAACAGAAATCTGTTTATAATCCAGTAGTGAGTGGTAAGTGTCAGTGGAGTTTCTGTTCTTTTCTAAGTACCATCAGATTACTGTATTGATGTGGAACCCAAAGATTAGGTTGAAAAATACTAAAGTATTCCTGCCACAAATGACCAATCCTGATCTTGGATCAACCCTGGGTATTTTTGCAATCTCTGGGTTTTGTCACAGCCTGGGTCAGTGGCAGGTTTGAGCCACTGCTTTTTTGTTTGGTTTTCTGTGTTTCTGTTTTTGGGTTCTTGTTTTTAGTCCTGTTTAGTCTAGGTTTTTCTGTTAACATCTGTGGTTGCTGTTTGTATTCTAGGTTCTGGGGGGCTCTTATTTTGATATCTTTGGTTTACTTTAATCTTGGGGAGTTTAGTCTGAGTATGTGAGATGGTGTCTATGTCGTGCCTGTCTGCGTCAGCTGTTCCCTGTTTGTTTCTCTTGTAATCCACCTGTGTGTAATTACCCTTTCAGTTTCCCCTTGTATTTAAGTCCTGTGTATGTAGTGTTCTGTCTCTGTCCATCGTCTTTGTGCTCCGCTTGGGGTCAGTCATTGTACTCCTCTGAGAACTCCTCTGTATTGCCTTTTTGTTTTGAGTCTGAAGCTGCATAACGTTTGTGCCTGAGACGGCCTCTGAGCCCTGTTTTCCTTTTGCAAGTTCTCTAAATAAAAACCACAGAATGGATTCTTGCCTCCTCGCCTGGTCCGTTTCCCAAGAGAGTGCATGATCGCTGGGGATTAGCCTGGGCGCTCGTGACAGGTTTTAACACATTCACTTAAATCCAGAAAGGTTATTAATTAGCTGATTGGTTGAATGTGTTGGGAGCAAGAAATGCAAACAAAATATAACTGTGCAGAAGGTAGGTGGTTCCAGGATCAAGGTTCTGAAATCCTGCTTTGCACTCTTATTGTGAAAAGCCTCATAGCATGATGCCAGAGAAAAAACATTTAGCATCCCAACAGAACATTTTCATTGGATAGTTTGTAAATCAATGAGATGTGAGTGGGAAGAAACGTTTTAAAGTTTAAAGAACTTCCACACAATGACATGGTCCTTATATTCTGGCTTTCAGTACTACTTATTCCTTCTGCTCCTCTAAGGAACTGCTGGTGGCTTTGCCATCCCCACACACAAGGTAAACCCAGTCCAGATCTCATTTGTGGTGGAACGAGCAATCAAAAGTGGCCAGAGCCTCAGAAACCCTCTCTAGCTTCAAAAACCTCAGCTTCTGATCAGTTTTCTTGAACTACTCCATACTTAAAGCTGTTAGCAGATAGAACTCCCCTCTGATTTTCACACTGTCTGAAACTTGAGTGTTTCCTCAAATTGTTAGTTGCTTTGAATAAAAGCATCTGTCAAATGAATGTAACCCTGAAATTGGTAGAGAAATTTCAAACTAGGTCAGGTGTCTTTAAACCTTTAAAAAGTGTCTAGGGGTGCATCTATTTTTCATTATACATTTAATATTTAAAGGTCATGTTCCTGAACAAGGATAAAGTTTAGTCCTGGTCTCAAAGGAGAATTTCCAGAGAGAACTAGATTGAATCCCTGACTGGGAAACCAACCCCAGGAGAGTTGAGAAAAAAAAAATCACATGTACAGCAAATGAAGCATTTGCTTGTGGCAAAAAACATCTTGGAATTCAGGTCTGTTTGGCCAAAGCAATGAAGGCACTAGAGTGAATTCAAAGAATAGCATTAAGGCTGCTAAAAGAGAAAGAAAAATAAGGGGGGCTGAAGGGTAGTGGGCTTTCTTCTGGTAACTTCTAAAGCAAATGCCAACTGGTATCCCAAGAAACTCCATGTTCTTCCACCTCAAACTTTGAACTTCTCTCTCACAGAACTATAAGAAGACTTGAGATGTATTAGGGGTTATTTGAAGTAAAAGAAAGGAGAGAAATGCAGAGGAAATGATGGAAACGTTAGTCACCTCTTAAACTAAATATGAATATCTGTCCCGGGCTGTGAAGTGTTACTCGTGCAGCTGCTGCATCTCCTAACAAACAGCTCAGTTACCACTGATCATCACGGGCATGGAAGCAAGGGGGTGAGAAAACAACAGTATAATCCCCATGAGATTAGGGATTAGTGCTGGGAGGGAAAAAAATAACCTGCTAAGCTCTGGGCATCTAACTGTCACAAAGCTTCACCAATGATCCTCTCATGCCAAAACCAACATTTTCTACTCTCACATTTCTACATTTCCTTTTCTTTTTGACAACTGGACTCTACTGTTAGATCAATAATCACTTGACAGTTAGTTATCTGTAAGTGCTAGACATATTCATATCTATTATACACACTTCTAAAACAAATACACACACTCAGGGTTGAGTCTGCTTTTGGGGAAATGTGCAAGACTCCACATCATTACTGAGCATTATTCAACACACAGTAATGTATTTCGTCAGTACAGAAACACAGTCATCACTGGTGGGACATAACATACAGTGCTTTACCTTTGTGTCCAGCTGATGGTCATCCAAAAGAGTAATCCCTAGAGAGGTACTCCAGTTAATGAAAGAGTCACTTCAGAGAACAACAGCACGAGTGGCACGGGGTCTGGCCAGCACCGTTTGTTTTGCCCCAGGTCCCCCCTCGAGGAAGGAGAGAAGATCGAGCAGGTCCGTGTATTCCTCTAGAAGCAGTAGGTACGGTCCCTGAGCAGGAGATCAGGTCCAGGTTTCAGCACTCTGCGCGTGGACAGCTCCTCTCCGACTCCAGCGCGAACTGAAGCGGCGGCGCTGCCTCGCGCCTACTGGCTGCGCCCCGCTCGCATTTGCATACAATCAGGCAGGCAGCCAATCAGAGAGCAGGGGGCTGGTCTGAGCGGAGTCGTTAAAAATGAATCGCCCTTGAGTTGGAGTGCAGGCTGACTCCTCCCACTGAGGGGAGAGTGTGTGTACGTGTGTCTATGTATGTGTGTGTGCCAAGACAGCAGATCCCGTGTAAATACAGCCAAAAAAAAAATGAATATGTTTAGGTATCATGAATATTGTATGTCTGTAGAATTACAAGAACATTTTGATCAATATTATTGTCAGTATTGAACCTTACTTTTGTACACGCAGCAAAGAGTCAGAGAGAGAAACAGATCTGTGTATGTGTTAAAGAAGGTCTTTGTATGTTTAAGGGGTGGCATGTAAGTGTGTGTGAGAGAGAGAATGTGTGTGCGTGTGTGTATGCATGTGTCAGTGTATGAATGTGTGTCAGAGTTCGTGTGTGTCAAAATGTGAGTGTGTATGTTTGATGGGTGGTATGTGTGTGTGTGTGTGTGTGTGTGTGTGAAAGAGAGAAATTGTGTGTGCTTGCATGTGAGAGCTGTTTGTGTTAGAAAGAGATGTGTGTGTTTGAGGTGGTGTTTGTGTGTGTATGTACTCGTCTATACACGTCTATACTGTTCATTTATATTGGTTTGGTAGAGCTTGTAATGTAGAGCTTGAATGTAAGGGCATGTATACACACACACACACACACACACACATAGCCTAATTTCACACCCAGCCTAACATGTCCCATCTGAAGTATTACTACTGTGTGTGTGTGCGCACATGTGCTTGTGTGTATGTGCATGCACTCACATTTGTGTGCATTTCTATATAAAACAATCTGCATGAACAAAAACCATTAAAAGTTCTGCCAAAGCAATATATATGCATACAAATGTGAGACTATGTGTACGCACACGCGCACACACACACACACACACACACACACACGCGCGCACACTCCACACACACAGCCTAATTTCACATTCAGCCTAACATTTCCCATCCACATTACTATTTGCGTGTGTGTGTGTGTGTGTGTGTGTGTGTGTGCGTATGTGTGTCTTAATTGCTGCTCCACTGTGAGTGGAACACACACACCCAGCATCATTCTGAGCAGTGAACGAAGCTGCAGATTGATTAATAATCAGTGTGTTTTCTCTATAGGCTGCAAGCTCTGTTCTGCCACGTGCACTTGGACTGTCATATCATGCTCATATTTTCCCATAACTGAGGCCATTCTTCATGAAGCTGATTGGAAATGACATTTTAATGTTCCTCTGTAATTTATGATGGGAAATGGTGTGTGATATGCAGCCCACAGAGAGATGCTAATGCAGCCGCTGGAGACAGGAAGGCTATCCAAACTCTCAGACTGAATCCAGGTCACACAAGTTCTTCACAGCACTCTCCCTTTGTCACAGATCGAGTATATCCACCGTGTATTGAATGCTGTTAGTGCAAACAGTGTAATGAGGTTTCAGTGCCCTGCTAATATCTGGATGGTGTGTTAGAACCCCTCACATTCAGTTTTCTGTGTTCAAACTAAGATTTATGAAGCAAACTTCTCCATCTGATTAAAAAAGTACTGCTGATACAGCTACATTAGTTTGGAATCAGAATCAGAAACTGTTGGAAATTGCTTATGGTACAACGACTGCACACAGAGACAAGAACAACCTAAAATATAAAGTCTGAATAAATCCAATTAAAATGTCAGTATGTAATACACTATGGTACATACACAAATGCTGGGGTATAACATTATAGATCAATAACTCACAGTATAGTCATACAAGTATACAAAGTATATATTACTAATAAAACAAATAGTGGTTAGGAGTATATTACTGTACTACAGAGATCCATAGAATACTGACATAAGATATTTACAGAAACTCCAAAATCTTGTGGAAAGTCTTCCAAGAAGAGTGCAGGAACAACTCCAACAAAGTCTATTTACTTGTATGTAGTTGCATTAAAGTCCCTGTTGGTATATTAGTCAGGAGCCTCAATCTTTTTTGTCTGTCATGTTGTTTACATGTAAAGACACATTTAAGTAAAATGAGTTTCAGAGTTCTGAAAATCCTACAGGGCCATGCATTCTCTTCCTCCTTCACATCCTCCCTGGGTTACACTTTATTTAGTCTCAGCCTCAGACGTCACGCCCACGGAACCATATGCTAAAGGTCTGATGGATATGGTACACTTAACTGGAAACACTTCAGGAATGTTGAAGTCGTCTCTGATTGGTTGAATTTTCTGAGTGTCGCATTTATTTTCGGTCGGCCAGGAAACAAAGCGCAGACGTGTGATCGCAGACGTGATCGGTGTTTTGATCAGATGTGGTAATAATGCAGACGCCATTGTTGTTACACCTGCACCAACAGATCAATGACTTACTGCTGGTTTTCTTCTCCTTCTGTGATTTTCTATGCTCACTGACTTGTTGCACGCCGGTCTGTTGTTGTGGGGACATTTCCACGCCTCGAAATGTGACGCTGAACAAAACGAACTGTGATTGGTTGTTTGACATGTCGGTCAAACGGCTTTATGGGCGGGTCTTGTCCAAAGAAAGCTGCTATGAATTCCAGACCTTCAGCCTACGCGAGACTACACTTTATTTAACTTTTATTACTTAGTCTCTACCCTGATCTAGACTTAGTGGTGCTATCTGAAAATACCCTTTATATCAAGTAGGACCTATAATTATTCATACAGTGCTCTGACCAACACTGTGAAGAAATGAACACACTCTGTAAAACTAATTCACACTTCTCCACAAAGATGAACCAAACAAAACAAGGGAGCACACTTGAAATCATGTACTGCTACAATAAAAAAAATCAGCTTTAAACACAATGAAAACACTTTTATAGATGCTGACCCCTAAAGATAAGAATCAAGTTCACCTCTGGTTTCGTAAATCTAACACATTGCCACCAAAATATTTTCCATGAATTTTAGTGAGGAATATAAACATGCACAGTTCAGCTGAGAGGCCAAGAAAACAGACTGGAATGGCTTTTTATGGCTGCAGTGAAAAGGGTGAATTTATTTGGATCTGTTTATTAAACTCTAAACCAACCAACACACAAACAAAATAACAAAACACACCTGATTTACAAAAGAGGTTTTTACACACATTGAAATCTATAACTATTTTAAAACTTCACTCTGTTCTGACAAATTACCTGGAAAGTCCTTATATAACTAGACCCCAGCACACACATAACAATATTTACATTATCTATACATAACTTGAATCTATACTTAACTAGAACCCAATAGGGAAGAAACTAAAACTACATATTGACTATTTAACACTATATATACTGAGCATGTCTCCTCTCAAAAAGAACTGAGTGCAAAAACAAAATGTTACAGTGCATAGGGAGAGTTTTCAGACCCTTTCAAGTTGTTCTTATTTTGTTATGTTATACTCTACATAAATACTCTACAATAACAAAGCAAAAACAGATGTTTCCAGCATTTTGTTAATTTACAGAACTGAAATATCGCATGCACGTTCCGGGCTTTTTGGAAATTATCCTACAAGCATAGCACCTTTCTTTTAAAATTTTCTACAAATATTCTTTGGCAGAATCTTTAAACTCACCCAGGTGTTTGGGGAGTGTCTGTGCACAGCCATTTTCAATTTCTGCATGCACTGTACATCTAATCTAACACCTGAAATCTAATCTGCGACTGATCTGTAGATTCAGTGTTAATTGTTTTTGTCAGGTGTTGTTCTCTGATGGCTGGAACTAATCTCTGCAGGGTGACGGCTGGGCTGTCCTGATGTAATCCCACATATCTACAGTAAGACTGGAGGAAGAGCGAGGCATAAACGACCGTACTTGTTTGGCTCGGGGTGACGATACAGGCACATTCAGCATAATAAAGTTGATCAAAGCACTCACAAAATCAAAGTGATGGCGAGAGAGAGAGAGGAGGAAAAATGTGGCAGGATTTAACCACCCACACAATGCAGCAGGCTAATTGCCTGTTCTCAGCCAGTCCAGAATCTCCACATACTCACACACACACACATGCGCACACACATGACTGCAGTGTAAGATGCAATTAGGAATAAAATTATTGTTGAAATTTACTGCAAACAAAGGCGATAAGAATTGGTCCAAGCTTTAACTGTATACGTGGTTAATTTAGTAGAATTGTTCATTGAAGTTCAAAGAAAGTTCCAAGTTTCATCTTCTGGCTTTAATGAATCGTAAGCTGTTTTAATTTTGTAATTAAATTTGTAAAGTTCTGTAAATCTGAGTGAAATGGCAAACTGAGCTCTACGCTTCATGCACTTTTGCCTCAGTGTTCCGTCTCCTCACCTGTGGATCAGCAGCTCGGCCCTGGAGGCCCCGGGGCCTGTCGTTCGTCCCGCAAGGGAAATGAATCAACAAGAAAACAGAACTACCCTGAGACCCGAGTGCAGTCAACAGCTGCAATTAAATGTGCGTCGCCGCGGTGACCAGGCAGTAATGAGGCCGGAGGGAGCGACGAGGGGCTCAATGTGTAACAGAGCGAAGAGATGAGGGCAAGGATGAAATGTCAGTGACCTCAGGAGACCTTCGGCTCCACCGCACACGACCTTCTCTCCAGCACCAAGCCTCAAGGCACACACAACAAGAGACAGTTCCTTTCTTCCTCTCTTTCCTTCTTTTTCTTTTCTTTTCCTTCTTTCCTTATTTCTGTCCTGTTTCTTTCTTTCATTTGGTGTTTCCTTTCTTTTTTTTCTTTCTTTCTTCCCCCCTTCCTTCCTTCCTTCCTTCCTTCCTTCTGTTCTTTCTTTCTTTCATTTTCTGGTTCATTTCTTCTTAATTTCTGGGAATACATTAATTATGTAATAAAAATCATGCATGTGTGTGTATGAATTGTGTTTGTGTGAATGCTTTCAGAAATATAAGGCATTCTGCTAATTAACATTATTCTTCTTTCCTCAACATTAGTCAGCTTTCTCAGTCATTACGGAATTATCTACAGCTGTCTTTGTTATTCTGGACATAGATGACTTCTTCATTTTTCACGACTTCCTATTAATCAGTTCAAATGTGATGCTGAGTGTGACCCATATATCAGAAACTGTTTCTACACTTTTCTGCTGCCAAATTGGTTTCGAAATGATTAACATTTGTCTTCCTTCCTTTCTTCGTTTCTCCCTTTCTTCCATCCATGCTTTTATCCTCCCCTCCTCCTTATTTGTGAAGAGGTAGATATGCTCTTGAGCTGAACTCTGCAGCCTGAACTCCCCGCAGGGCCTGATAGACCGCTGGATCGTCTCTAAATCAGTTAACTCTCCTTTCTCATTTCCTCACTTCCTAATCACACCATCCTCACACTGCAGTTCCTCCATTTCCTCTGATCCTTCATCTGTTTCCTGAATCTTATCGTTTTGGACTGCATTGCTGTACAGATCCTTGTCTTTCTCTGGCATCTCTTCTCCTTTCAGGTACTATAGACTCATTATTTTTCTCCTTTGTCTTTCTGGGAGACGGCTCTACCCCCCACCCTCCACCTTACCCACCTCCCTCTGTAAGCCTAATGCTGTAAAAATCCCAGTTTCTAATTAAAAAGCCAGGTTTTAGTGTGGATGACACCATTTGTAAGTTATATCATTTAAAAATGGATTTTCCTCATTAAAAATGTAATTTGTAATCATTGCGAACATTTCAGAACATACCATGTGGTCCTCATATATGAAATGTAAACAGTGAAAAAGGCTTGTTTTGAAATAACCGTTTTTTTATATGAACATATATTTATGTTTGTGTACATTTATGCACTTTTCTGTATTAAAACCATTTGCATATATGACCACTGTATTTAGACCACTTGAATCAGTCTTAATGGAACAGTTCTAATTATATGGTCAAAATAGTCATAGAAAAAAAAAGAAAAAATAACTGCTTTAAGTGCTTAAACCAACCTCTAATTGGACTAATGCCTCATAGTAAGAATGTCCAGAGTGCAGTTCCTAGCCAAGAGACTGTGTGTGTGTGTGTGTGTGTGTGAGAGAGAGAGAATGTGCTTGTCTGCCCTAAGATGAACTGATGACCTGTCCGGAGTGTTTCTCTGTCTTTTGTTCTATGGGCACTGAGATAGACTCCAGCACCCACCAGAGCCTTGGTTAAGGATCAGATAATGGTAATAAATCATTATACTTCCAGGCAATGTACCCAAACTAGGAGAACTGTTTAATCTGGAAGAATGCAGTGCATTATCCACAATCCACATGATCCATAAGTTTAAAGGGAGTCCATGTTTCATTGAACTGAAAAGAAGCAAGAATTTTTCATTCAGTTAAAAGCTGCATGTAATACCATTTAAGTCCCACCATGGATGAAATGGCCTTGGAAGGAACATTAGTCCGAATCTATGGGAGAAATGGGAAAGAAGATTCTGTATTTTGGCAATGAGCAAAGATCTCCTAGCTGCAGTATGTTTATAATTTCAAATTCTTCACCAAAAAGTAAAGAAATGAATGTGCCAACTGAAAAAAATATAGTGTAATATATAGGAATGATATTCCCTTTTTAATCAAGAAAGTTTTCTTGCTTTATTTCAGTATGTGCTGCTCCTCTCATCCTCCCCAGCCCATATTCAGATCTTGGATCCGTCTTTCAGGATGCCCATAATGTTCGGATTGCCCTGCTTTGATATTGATCTGTGCCTGCAGGGGATGGCTGTTATCTAAATTTAGATTTCTCATGATGTCTTTCATCAGAGAGGGGCATTTCAGTGATAGGGACTGGAGACATCAAGTCTGTAGGTTGGAAGGTCAAGGGAGGTGATGCAAGCTGGTGAGGATTTAAATGGAATGGGCTTTGAAACACCAGGAGTTTACACACAAATATGATAACTTTTATAGATATGATCTTAATAGAAGATCATTTTAAAGATATTATCCACAATTACACTGCGGAAGTATAAAATTCATGGTAGTAAGAGCTAAAGTGATACAAATCACAGCACAGCAGGGAGATTATAACGATACAGTATTATATACAGACATAATATAAATGCTATATATATATATATCACGGACGAAGCAGGAATGAAAGGACTAGTTGCCCAAAGATGTTGCGTGGTGGAAGAGACCAAACGCGGATGGCACGAAAGAGCTGGTAAGCCATGCTATTTATTCTAAGAATGCTCCGGTAGGAGTTAGGGAACGCATCAAACGAAACCGCGTTCTCACACACACACAGGAGAAGGACAGAACCGCTCCGAAAAGCTGAAATACTCACGGTACCATGGCGATGAGGTGAATAGAACACTAGTGGCATGATGCACGTAACTTCAATGTCTGTGTGCCATACATTACCTGCTTCCCACTTTTCTACCTTACGCGGGGTCATTTCCGGTGCCAATTGACCCGGTGTGACCCGGTGTGCGTGAGTATATATATATATATATATACAGAAACCCCTCAGTCTAACGCAGATTTTTTCTGAGAACCGAACTGTACCACTGCCACCAGTCCAGCTGCTGCAGCATGTAGCATGACTGCTCCATGTCTTGTCCTCGTATTTTAATGTTCTAACCCAGCCCTCCCTGCCCATTTTTCAAATGTTATCTTAGTGTATTTAGCATTAGTAAGCTGTGCCCAGTATAAAAATGTAGGTAGACAGAGTTTTTTCTACATTTCTTTTGTGTACAAGTGTTTGTTTTCACTCGCGACACGCTGATAATGCTAACCGTTAATGCTAATATTTTTTAAGCAATACATTTTTCTGATTCTTATTATTATGCATAAAACTGAGTTTAACATGAAATTATTAAGTTATTAAAGTGTTCTGGGAGCATATTTGAGGGCATATTTAGGTATACACTATAGTTTACACTATAAAAATAGGTCTTTTTTTGGCAAAATACAACAATGCATTTTTTCACTACACATGGGTGCTCTTGGAATGCAATCCCCGCGAAAAGCAAGGAATTACTGTATATATACTGTATATATATATATATATATATATATATGCGAGATGCGTCTGGTCTCGCGAGAACGTGAAAATATCC
>JBBPDH010212413.1:0-13692 GCA_037974565.1 Clupeocharax schoutedeni
CCGTCACTGGGCCATCATTCTTTGCGGTACAAGGATTGTGTGGGCCGGATCCGGCCCAACAGAATGTTGCTAACTGGGTCATTTTAAAGTACAGACTTGGGGTCAGTGTATGTTAATGTTGTTTTTGCAAGCTTCAAACATTCATATTTAATCTACATAAAATGGTATTGTGCAGCATCGTTAGCTTACTGTTAAGATTCTGCTAGAAATTTCATAGGGGTAACAGCAGGAATCAGCATTATTCTAGCTTTACAGCGCAAAATAAAGGCCTAGTTTGTCACTGTTTATAGTAATTTCTTGTTATATCTATTCTTGACATTCAGCTGTTTTGTACAGATGTGTTCATCATGCCATTCCATCATTTTTTAGTTTTCTACAGAAAATCTAAACCCTATGAAGCTGAAGGGAACTGAATGGGCATGTTAATAAAAATTTTCAAATAGTACACCAAATGAGATGAGAGAGGGTCACCTGAAAACTACAAGCAGGCCAAAACCCAATAAACATATTTAACACGTCTCCACTAAACATAGACTCACTCAGACACTCTTAATGTCACCTTGCTCTCAAGCGCTTCTGAGGATTTTACTTCAATTTCATCCTCCTTGTCCACCAAACTTGCACCAGGTCAACTACATGGCTCAGCCCCCCGGACCCTCATAGCTCCCTGCAATAGGTGTAATTATGATGGATGGGGCAATTTCTGCTGGCTCTCTTTTGCCAGGAGGGTTGTACCTATCCTGCTTGCTCACCACTATAATGACTTTTTAATGGACTTTTTTTTAGTCACAAAAGAGCTGCACTATGGCTTCAGTCAACAGTGGACCTATTATCACAGGTAATAGTGTTCTATGATATTTTCTACTATTTATTTATTGAAGAGGATGCCACATGTTGGCTTAGTGGCTTGTGCTGCTCTCTACAATATTACATGCAAATACAAGATTCTGTACACACCTGACCTTAAAACGCATCCTATATCAGGTGTAATATGAGTGTAATCACATCTGTGCTCATAATATGTTTTGATCTAGCTATCTGGGATTGCAACAATAAAGCACACCATTAGACTCTTAGCTATCCTGGTTAAAGATTTTAAATATTACTCAAGGAAAGGAGATCCAATTAATATCTGGGTAAACAGCTGCATTTTATCAAGTATAAACATGTTTAGTCTGAATTAAATGATGAACCAATTGGATTCAGAATCAGAAATCTTTATTGATCCCCATGGAAACTACTTTTTTGTTTAATCCCAGAGGAAACTGAACCCCACCCACTCAGACCCATAGATACATAAATAACCATAACTGCTAAAGTTTGTGTATTATTAAGTTTCTCTATTTTTTTCTACTCTAACATACAACAGAAGCATTCCTTCCCCCCTAAAACTTTTCAGGAGAGCAAATTATGCAAAAAGAGGTGAAAAGATCATTAAACTATAGAACACGAGCGGCATAGATTTGTGCCGGAAGTGGAACACAATGTAAATTGTCACCATACATCAAATTAACTGCTCATATGGAAGTTTATATTGTTCTTATCTTTGTGTCTGTGTGCCTACACTGTTGTAACACAAGCAATTTCATCTGGGATCAGGATTCTGATTCTGATACATTTTGCTGGGATACATTTTGGCTGACTTATTAATAACTGGTAGATTTTCTTTCGTGTCTAGATGTCTAGGCTCCTTGTTTTAAAAAAATCCATAGCCATGTACTGAACTGAGAAAAACTGCATGCAGTCAAAGACTCTATTTACTGCAGTAATAAATAATTCACTGGCAGGATAATGACCACATGCACACATCAAATAGTCATAAGTGACCCTAGATAACTTGCGTAGCCTACTAAACCTTCATTAACATTCTATGACATGTACCTATGAGTCTGTACATCAGGCTCATCTGGGAAATACAAGCTCTGCAGAACCATCAGCAGCAATAGTGCGAAAGTGCGTGCATGTCTGCAGCTCAGCTGCAAGCAAAACAAGGATGTGAGAGCGGACAGGGCGGTCAGCTAATTGCTGAAGGCTCTCAGAAGCCTCACCTGATCTCATCCTGCTGATTTCAGCACTTGTGGCATCTAAAGCGGAGAGAGGTGCATCCTCACAACCCATTTATTACATTCTCGGCCCCATTTACACGTCTCTGAAGACCTATGAGGCCCTGCTTTAACTCTCAATCGTGAATTAAGCTGTCGGGCTTTACCATGTTTATGAGTGGAGGCCGTCATCGAATTTAATTTGAAATGGGATTCAGGTCAAAGTGTCTGTTCAGCAAACGCACATAGTGCTCGCTCTTTCGCAGTAATTAGCATCTCGGACAAAGACGGCTAGAGTGGGTTTAAGAAGCACCTACATGCTGATGCTGCACATACACACTGTGAAAATGAAGGTACTTTAAGTACAGAATGAGTGCAATGATTTCAGTACAGTAACAAAAAGAATTCATTTTTAAAAACATGCACATATCAGTATCCCACTATGCCCCTCCATCTCTCCTGAGGGTCTCTCAATGGTTATTTTCCCTAGAAATCGCAATCAGTAATCAGAAATATGGGTGCATTCTATGTATTTCTGCACTGTTAGCTCACACTAATGCAAAGACAAACTACTATGCAATCAGTTTTACTTTTGTAAACCAAGCATATTTGTATAGTAAATAATTAGAGCTCTGACATTTCCTTTGTACTGTCATTTTGTACAAAGTCCCTATAGAGAACAAACTGAAATACAGTGCCAAGTTTCTTTTTGTTTGCTTTATATGACAAAAAATGTAATCTAAAATGTGTCATAACTTTTGTACAGGTTTCATTTTATGTCATTCTGTCGTTCAATTCAGCAAATAAACAGAAATTCTGCATTGAAATGTATAGAAGTGTGTTTTACTGTAGATTTTCATTTTTAATATTTAATTTTTAAATTCCTAAAAAAATCAAGATGCTATATTGCTGCTTAATAATGTACTATAGATCATTTATTTTTTGTATTGTACTGGTTCCAATTTTACAATCAGTGGTTTTATATCATAGGTATCTATTTTGTACTGTGATTTGTACTGAGGTTTTCTGCATTCTGTGATTTCCTTTTTTTCTCTGGGTGCTGGAAATAAATACACGTTTTAAATATCATTAGGTTTTCTAGGATATTTAGTACAAAATTCAAGCCACCCCAGTCAAAACTAAGCAGTTGGTCAGGCCTACAAATGAATTGCCCAAATGATTAAATCTAGCCCTGAGGGCCAAACTTTGGAGGTAGCTCAGTGGGTAGGATACTTGCCTCCGGATCTAGAGGTCATGGGTTCGAATACTACTTTCAGCTCTACCACTGCGTCCCTGAGCAAGACCCTTAACCCCATGTTGCTCCAGTGAGACTGTCCCCTGTAGTTAGAGAATGAAAGTCGCTTTGGATAAAAGCGTCTGCTAAATGCCGTAAATGTATTTGGAGCAGAGCTATAGGATAAGATTTTCATCAATTGAATGTGAAATTTTCACAAACTTCGAGGAAACCCACATATTTGTGTACTGATTTTTATACATTTGATTTGTTTTCCTCCAAACTATTGCTTAGCATAGTCACACCTGGTCACAAGCTTTAGTGTTCCCACTTCTAGGCCAGGCTGTCAAGGTCATTCTTAACAATAAAATAGAGAAGCTGTCTGGACAAAGCCAGAGGCATGTTAAGACACTGGCTGGCCTCCCAGACAACCCAAACACTCACGCACAGCTGTGCTAGCTTGGCAAAGAAGCTAAACAGCTTCTGTTGCAGGTTTGACTGGCATGATCTGACTCAGGAGAGAGAGGAGATGATCTCTGAACTGCAGCGCAGGGAAATGGAAGCCGTCCAGAGGAGGATAAACTCAGACAAAGCACCTGCTCTTCACAGGATCCCCCACTTCACCACAGCCACGTGTGTGGCGGCTTCACTCACCAGATCTCCTCAGTGTCTACCTCTCAGTGTCCTTGTTGCACATGTCCCTCTGAAATCTACAGTCATTGACAGCATCCAAAAAATAGTAACACAGTCATCCAGAAAAGACGCTTTACTTGGAGTTGAACTGATAAGTCTATTTTGTTGTTGCTCCATAATCACCCCTGGGGCAGTCCCAAATCCTAAAAGCTTAGAAAGCCCTCAGGTTTCAACCAGGGACTGAGGGCGCTGAATGTATTTACTATTTCTATATGTAGGGCTGGCCTGTACAGAATTTTACAGGCATTTTACAGGTGTTCGCAAAGTAGTTCTTAAATACTTACACATATCCCCTACTTGTGCACTGTATGTTGCTATAGAACCAGTGATTGTATCCTCTCATTCAAACACCTTTTACACATTTATGCATCCCTTTTGACAAATGATGACCCCAAGATGCCAAGACATGGATGGGCTATGACATGTCAGATAAGGAGACTGGATTGTTTTTTGCTTACCTTGCTAGTAGTGACAATACAGTTTAAGTGTTCACTTCACGAAAAATCTAATTTTCTTCACTTCTTTGTTTCAAAATTGAACCTCCAGAACCCCGCAAATCATGGACTGAAAAACAGCCTGCTTTGAATTCACTGTTTTCATAATGTCACAAAAGCCCCCACATTAACAGCAGTTTATCTTCGCTTAACATGTTGCTAAAGGGCAAACAGGAGGACATATGTAAATATATTCAAAACAGCTGCAGCTTAATTTCATTTTAACATATGGACATATGTGATCTGGGAAGCGATGGGTATTTTATGGTGTTTACATACCACACTAAACAATTTTATAAAAAAATGTTTATGTTGCCATTGTATGGGGTCTTTAATATTTCAGCACCCAGAGCTTGACAGAATACATTTTTGTCAACGTTTTTTGGTTGTATTTTTTTTTTTAACTCAATCAACTTTATGATGCAGATATGGCAGATAATCGTGTACAGTAAAAACATTTCCTTTGCACTCAAAAAAGAACTCAAAGCACGCTTATAATCGAAGCCAAGTGCTTCAGCACCTGCCCATAGGGTTCTATTGCTGTGTTTTGACTCAATGGGTTTGCTGTTTATTGGAGTGGAGGTAAACATGTCAAAATGATAGTCTATGGTAACAGACTGCCTGATACAGATGGGGCAGAGGTAGATTAGATTGAAAAATGCTAGAGTACTCACTTGAAATTCAACGGACATCTTTCTATAGTAAGAATCACTGCAACTGTGCAGCAATGTTCATGACAGACAGGAAAGCTAAACTTGGAGATAGCCTCTGACACCCCTAAAACACACACACTTGTTTTGACTGGCATGCTCCCTCCCAAGAGAGCGACCTCTTCTCTGAACTGCAGCCCAGGGATGGGGAATCCAGTCAGATGAGGATAAATCCACGCCAAGCATGAAACTCTTAATATTTAGGACGAGTGCCATGTCTTGTGTCTGCCATTTAAAGGGGAACTATACCAATTTCTCAAATTTGAACAGATTACTTTACATTTGTGATCGATGGAACCAGGGGTCACAATGTCTCCAGTACAAATATAGCATTTTTTTTACTATCCAAACCCATCAGTAAGTCTACACACAGCTGTCGAGGCCTAGTCCAGAGAAAACTGTAACAGAAGAAAGAACAGCTGCTTTAACCCTTTGAGAATGGGATGCAATAGATGGTAAAGTGTCATTAAAGGGCACAATAATTCCTTATATAGAAGTTCCTCCAGTTTGTGTTGATGTCAGACATTATGTTGAACTTTGTTTGGTGTTCCTGTAGAACCAAAGTTATCCTATTTAAAAACCTTTGTGTCACACACAAATGCCCAAAAATAACAAAAATGCCCAATTTTCTTTTATTTTAGGTCTTAGAAACAAAGATCTTGTGTTTTTGTCCATTTATTTCTACACTTTGATCCCAGAGGAACTTTCAGGACAGTCTCCACTCACAAGTGGGTGAGGAAAACCCTCAGAGGGAGGGGGTACGGAGAGCGGAGCAGTGAAAGAGCAGTAAAAGGTGAGCAAGAAGGAGAGCATACACCAGTTTTAGACTGTTTCACACCGTGTAAATTTGTCAAAATCAGAGTTTTATAAATCAGAGTTTATAAGGGTTAAAGGCAGACTGGATTTGGCCGTGCTCTTATAAGAGGCAGACGAATGGGAACCGCCAATCAGGAACAGGAAACGTAATCTGTCAGTTAGGAAAAATGGACAAAATTATATACTCTTACCTCTCGAAATAACATTTTTTTCAGAAATTGCTTTGCCTCACAGCACCCTAAGTGTATCCCTCCACCATAAAAGTGTTTCCAAGTTCAAACTCTTCTTAAAACTCATAAAACAATATATCAGATCTCACCTGTGTAACTATTTTATTTAATACATTTCTGTGCATGAGCTTTGAATGCCATTAAACTCTTCAGACATCCCTGATTCTAGAAGCTAAGCACTTCACACCAAACCACTCAGAATGGCTGTGTTTACCTCTCAGTGCTTTAATCATGCAGAAATTTCAAAAACCGTCGGAATGCCCCTTTAAACCAGTTGAGGGTCGATTTTATTGACTCAGACTTGAAAGTGGACTTGAGCTGACCCAGTTCATTCTCCAGTTTAAGCTGTTTAAGCTGGGCCCTGAGTGCACTGCATGTTTGCCTGCTGTCAACCGCCAGCTCCACTGTGTACACTGCCAGGCTCTGCGCGTTTATGAATATGAAAATCCTCCGTGGAAAACTGAGATATTGAGGTTGAATTAATACGTTCACAAAGGCACACAGTTCCCTATATCAAACCTGTCCGTCATACACACACCAACACTGTCACAAGCCACCGCCCACACCCTTGTGAAATAGTTGAAAAACACATACTTGATGTGCACACTGGTGCAGGACGGCTTGTCCCAAAACACTCAAAAAAAGAAAAAACAGCTTTGTCAACTTCCAATTTTCAGACACCTACACATTCTAGTTGTCTAAATAATTCATAGTTTCGCTAATCCCTGTTTGTGCGCATTCAGCACAAAACCCATTGACTGTTTGACGCTTGAGTGAGAGAGAGACATACAAAAAGTGCAGAGGCCAGTATTCCTCGGCATTTAAGTTTGACAAGAGAGGGAATTTGCTGTCTCGGTGCTAAAGCATAATAGAGCATCACTCTTATTCAGATTTTCCTTCAATTGCCCCCTTTCTCAATTCTGCATCTAAATACTGCCCCCTAGTGGACCTTAATGTAGAAGGATGGGACCATTGTTGTATTTTATTTTTAATAACCTTCAAAGTCAACTGTGTATATTAAAATGGCACATATAGGTTTTTTTAGATGTCAAGCATTTCAGGTTATTAATTTAGCCTCATCCTTTAATGCTTAAGCTCTGAGCAGTGTTTCAACCTAGTTGTCTTTCGGATCAGCTGCAATACAGGGTAGCCAATCAGAAAAGACAGCATTTACATGAATCAGGCATGGTAACAAAAGCAGACTGTTTAATTAAGGGATAGGCTGGAAAATTGTGGTGCAAGAATGAATTATTATGAAATATTCGAATCCATCTCAGTACTAAAGCACATGCAACCGTCGTGGAAAAATTAAACAGGTGGAATATGTAGAACTGGTGCCCTTTCAAAACATCTCAGCCAATCAGTGTTTTTAATCGTTAAAGATCATCCCAGTAACTCACCTGGGACTGTGATTGGTCACCCTGTCAAAAACACTATGATTGGTTAGAGTCGTACTTTTATATTGCAGCCTTCAGCAGTAATCAGTACCATAGGGAAGTATGTCACAAGAATGATTACATTGGGTAGCAATTTTTTTTCCTACCATCAATGTTTCTAGAGATAAACTAAATTAAATATTTTTTATCATAAGGCAGTTGTTATACTACCATTATTTTCATATAAGTCTCTTTGATGCGTGTGTCTCACGCTCAATGTGTGAGAGTTGGTCTTTTGTTACACATATCTTTTTGCATATGAATTTATGAAATTCCTTTCAGCTTCCTACTAATTATTTGAAGCCCAGAGAATGAGGACAGCTGAGTTTATCAGGGGTTCTCTCACCTCTGTCAAGAACATTTACACCACACACCGCACCTGCAAGCCCACCAGCATTGCAAATGACCCCACATACACCCTCTTCTCCCGCCTTCCATCTGGTACTACTCCCAAAATCATGAACTTCCTCCTGGTAAAACATTTTATACACACACTGAACTGTTCTACCTTTAACAAAACAACTTACACCCCTGCCGCAGTAAATACCCCTCTATTAATTCTGTATATTCTGTCTTGCTGCTGTTATTATTTGCACAATCGTTTAATGCTGTCTACATTTATACAGGGACCGTAATGTACCTAAACCATACTGCTATGGTACAGAGGATGTTGCATGCTTAGATTTTTCAGCATATCCCAGCGCAGTAGCACTGCTCCCAGTGCAAATCTCTCATCACATTTTATAGCTGATCATCCCAAAACCATGTCCATAGAGTCAAAGCAGCAAATGTTTTTCTGTCAGACCTGTTTTAGATGTTGTGGGCTTCTATATATTTTATTAAAACTCGTTTTTTTCCCTCTGCATTTTGCCAATTGACCTAAACCAGCAAAAAGTGAAGTGCTGGTAGACCTTTGTTTCTCACAGCATTAAAGAAAAATTTGTGACCGTCAAACTCCCACTGAAATTTATCTCCAGTCCATACGCATAGCACTTCATCAACTTCCCAGTTGGTAGTTTGTATCTCCATTGTCTCTTGTGCAGAGAGTAAAAAATGTGTGATCACTATGTTGTGATTACCACGTTGTTTAGAAAGCAGGGACACAGTCAGTTCGGCCGCACCCTGCATTTGGCCCTGTCATTGAGAATGACTCGGGTACGGATCCCTTTATTTGTAATAGAAAAACATTTGTTCATGTTGCAGCATGATTCCTTGTACCAGCGGGAAAGCTCTATAAATGTTGGCTCATCCTGTTGTATTATTGCTCTTGTGTTTTTCTTGCACACACTCTCGCACACTGTGTATTCCTGTCCTGTCTGCATTTGTGTAAGCAGAATATTGTTTCATTTTAATCTTAATTTTTACATTTTTTAAATTTTGCACAGTCAGTAATAGGAGCGGTTCAGGATACATTTCACTGTGTGTTGTACTTGTATGACTGCATGTGACAAAGTATCTTGAATCTTGAATCTTCTGTACTGTGTATATGGCTGAAATGAAAATAAACGTACTTGTCCTGCATGACGCCAAGAAATGCAATCATATTACAATAATTAGATATCATATACAGTCTGCATGTAAACAAAGGGCTTCTGTCTCACTTTTGGAGGAGCAAAAGTGTAAAGGTCAGACTATGTAATGAACCAAATAATAAGGAATAATTTAATCTAGAAAGATATTGGCCATAAATTACAGCTAGTCACCATCATGCTGTCATGCGTCCATTCTGACTGGCCTGGGTTTGGACTACTTAATGTGCCGCAAGTATTAGGCTATAAATAAATTCACATTTCCTCCGACACTCCATCAGATTCAAATTATGCTTCATTGTGAGATGACATGGAGAAAAAACGACTTTGGCCAAAGCAGAAAAAAGTAGGTGATTATCTTTAATGTTGTATAATAGACATGTTTCAGGCTTTGATGGAATAAAGGGCCAGTCAAGCCAAGCTGGTATCACACATAAAGGGTTGTGTTTCTGTAACAGAGTTCAGTCTAGCCCAAAATGTACCCACTCTACTGTGCTCAGGCACTCTGGCCAAAACACACGATTCATCCAATCAGCTAATCAGCTCTGGACTTATTTAATCAGCTCTGTTACACTTGGTCACGGATCCATGACTGATGAAGACAGGGGAGTGCCTGAGAAATGGATTGGGATATTGTATTCCGAATCACAAGAGATGAGGAACACTCATTTGATTTGTTACCATCCTGCTACGAGGAGAGAGCAACTGCCCAAGTCTGAATGACATTTCCAGATGGAGTCCAGCGTCCTTGGCACGCTTCCAACATTACAGATTCATAATGAAGCGCTTGACCTCTTTCAGGTATTCCGGTTGGAGATAATCCTGAAGCTCACTGGTCATCACCCAGGCAAAAGAGTCCTTGTCGAGTGGCAAGCGGCCACCGTCAGACAGTAGAGCTTTGAAGAAGAAAATCTTGGCTCCTACACTGCTCTCGGTCCGGATATTTTTGGGGAATTTGTATTTGTAAAATCCGCAAGGGGCATTGCCCAGAAAAGCCGCCTTCAGCTCAGCACCTGCACAGGTAAAATTAACGAGTTTAATGGTTGTCCAAAAAATGAATGCACTGCTACAACAACAACCACTCGTCATTTTTATCATTATTCATTCATTAATTACAGAAGCAAAATACTTAACGTAAAGTACAACACTATTTCCAAAAAAAGTTGTGTAAAGCAAATCATGTAAACCCTATATTTAACAGGAAATAGCACAATGGCAACATATCAAAAGTGGACTATTTTAACATAATTTTATTGCTAAAATGTTATTGTTTTATGAAGAACATATGAGGTGTAACAACACATTGTTTGGGAAAAGAGGACATTTTATTTTTCCTTTTCTAGCTGCTCGGCTCGGACTGCAGGCGTGCAAATTAGCACCAAGAATCTTCTACTATACTCATGGTGCTGAAACACATGCAAAATGTGGTTGGCCTTTGAAATAAGCTAGGCATACCCTGGAAAAACACACTGTCTAAGAGGCAACATATGTGCTCCAAAACCTGCATATATTGTTCAGCAGTAATGGTGCCCATACCATCAGCTAAAAACTGTATGGCCCTTCTCCTCTTGATTCTCAAAAATAATTTAAAAAATCATTTATCAGACCACAGAAGTTTTCCACCTCGCCTCAGTTCACTTTAAATGAGCTCAGGTACAGAGAAGGCAGCAAAGTTTCTGGATCTCATGCATCCATACGATTTCCCAGTACAACACAAGATATTTTCTATTTTCAGTTAAATATGGATATACATGATTCTGCATTATACCCAGCATTCCAAAAAAGCATAACCCTTCCAAAAAAATATCGACTATAAAAGGCAGTTTCATAAACACAAATTTTCAAAAGAAAAGTGTGTGTGTGTTTCGGGAGGTCCTATACTTTTCATGGCAAAGCCATTTCTGTTTTGTTTATTTGTATATTAATGTCTGGGTCTTTAAAAAAAAAACTGTAAAAACACTAAAAAATAGATCCTGCTTCCATTTGGACATACTAGGTTTAGTTGCAACAGTGATGAAACAGTACAAAAGAGGTAGAGAGCGTCACCTGGCAGGCTGGTGAGGGCACGCTCTGCTGTCTGTCTCAGCGTCTCTCCTGCCTCCCACGGCAGCTGAGGCAGGAGCCAGAGCTTCCGATTGCCAACATCCTGCTTCACCAGCAGCACCAAGCTGCTTTCCAGGCAGCGCTCCGAGGAGCTCACATCTGTGGTGTCAGAAGCTACAAGACATTCGGAGATCACAGAATCAGTATGAGGCCCTTTGCATGTTTAAGTAGCTTCTTGTTGTGCATGCTGATGTTTACCACATAGTGGTAGATTTTACACATACATACATATATACAAACATTCTATATGCATACACATACACACACACATATATATATATATAAATATTAGTGCTGGGCCGTTATCGGCGTTAACGTGCTGCGTTAATGTGAGGCTCTTATCGGACGACAAAAGAAATATAGCCGCTAGTCTAGTCACAAAGTTGGGTTGGGAACTGGGTCTATACTACCCAAGCTATGACTTTCACCTTGATATTTTAGCGCGGATTTTCTGTCTGTGTGTCTGTCTGTGTGTCTGTCTGTGTGTCTGTCTGTGTGTCTGTCTGTGTGTCTGTCTGTGTGCCTGTCTGTGTGCCTGTCTGTGTGCCTGTCTGTGTGCCTGTCTGTGTGCCTGTCTGTGTGCCTGTCTGTGTCTGTGTGTGATCCACAGCCTCTCAGTACCAGATCTCACTCCAAACATCGGGCTTTTCTGGTATTTCTTTGCTGAGATGTTTGAGCACTTCCGTTTCTTCTTCATCTGCGTATTCCAGATCAACGTCTTTTTCTACACCATCCCTCTCTCCATCAAACTGAAGTGAGTCTGCACCAAAGAGCACTGTGCAATTATAGCTGCAGCTTTTATCCTCCAATTACTTGCACCTGAGGCCTCAGGAAAAAACATATCATGTTTGTTCTAAACAAATCATAGAAATATCTTCATTAAAAGCATATGATCAGTGAAAATAGACCTTACAAATGTATTTTGTATTAAGCAACAAATATCTGCACAATTAAATTGCTATATTTTATTGAGATTTAATCCATAGTGTTTTTGATGAATCCATGCATTAAAAATTCCTTAGAATTAACTTTGGATTGATTTTATATGGGATGTGTGCAGTTCTCTCATTGTTTACATTGGGCTCTCAATTGGTGTAGCATGTTAAAACTAACCCTGTCGTTGGGAAGCTGTACTTTATCCTGCTTAGAGTTTACTGTGAGTTCTTTACAGACTTCAAGATTCAAACAAATAAAGAATAATGTCTTACAATTCAGATGATGTTGCTATAAACTCATGAAATTCAAATGAATCATGCTTTCACCTTTTTAACTAAATACAACGTCTTTGTTACATTTTAGTCCATGTTTTGCCCAGCACCCCCTCAAAGGCATCTGCTATGGACATGTATATTTATTGTGACTAACAGAACAGCAGTAGATCATAAACATTCAAATTTATCCTCCGACTCTTTGAGTCCTTAGTGTTTTAACCAATTTGAAACATGCAGGGAAGGCATTGTCATCTGTGATTGTGTCCTTACATTACGTTTGTTAGTCACACAGTGCTGCACATGCATTTAAATGCCTGGATGCATTTCAACACGTCAAAATGTCTTGATCATTTCAGAGCGATAAAATAACAGAACACTGACATTTTATTGTTTGTAGAGGAAATAAGATGGTCTTGTGAATCACTAAGCGCATACAGTTTTAAATGAGACTGCATATTATACATATTCAATATTTTATTTTCCCTTTGTTATTCTTATTTGCCTTTATATTCCTTTTCTACCACAGGGAGCACCCCGTGTTTCTCATGTTCATGCAGATTGCTATCATCTCCATCTTTAAATCGTACCCCACTGTGGGAGACATTGCGCTCTACATGGCCTTCCTGCCTGCATGGAATCATCTCTACAGATGTGAGTAGCTCTTTGAAAAGAATGTCTCACCCCTGCTGATGTGGCTGAGCAGAAATGAAAACAGTGCGGTTTGCAGGAGCTCATTTGCAGCACTCCTGGGAGCTCAGACTAAATTTCACGTAATGTTGATGATAGAAACATTAGATACATTGAATGAACCATTGCTTCATGATTAAAATAACTAGTAATCTACTCTGAGAATTCCCTTTGAACAAGGATTGTAAATCTAATTAAGTTAAATGATTTAATAGGAGATAATACATTGATTAAATATTACATTTAATAGATGATTGATCTATTATTGAGACTTAAGACTTATTTTAAGTATGCAAGGGGTGGTATTGGCCTTGTGGGTAAAATGCTTGTGAACACAATGACCACAAAGTTGCAGGTTCGAACCCCCTCACCCTCTAACATTGTGTCCTTGAGCAAGACACTAACCCTCAGTGTCTTTCCTGTCCCAATAACTGCAAGACTGTCTCTGTAACTAATGACTGTAAGACTGTCCCTGTAACTAATGACTGTAAGACTGTCCCTGTAACT
>JBBPDH010212437.1:0-13690 GCA_037974565.1 Clupeocharax schoutedeni
ACAACGGAACACATGGCACAAGACAGAATCAAAATAAACACACGGTGGCCCATACTGGGCCTCAGCCGTGACAGTTTTCCTGTTTTAAGCATCTGTGTCCATGGTCTGTTACTGGTTGGCAGGTTTCTCAGAGCATAATGTAGCCACCTTGGATCTCAAATAATTAATTACTATAACAAGCAGTTATGTAACTATAGGTACATTTTAACATATATACCAAGTATATTAGTAGGTAGAGCTTGACCCCTTAGTTATGCCTCAACATATAAAGTAATTTTTGCGTGCTTCCAGCATTGTGGCAGCAGTTTGAAGTAGACTATTTCCTATTTCAGCAGGCCTACGCACAAAGTGAGATCAGTAAAGTGGTAAAGAAATGGTGTCCTTAACCTTACTCAACAGATTTGTAATGAACAGCTTCTTGATGATGTGGAGTACTCATAGAACCCATCTTTATCTGTAGTCCTAAAGAGTTAGATGAAATAGAAAGTGTGTATGTTTATATATACTATATAAAATATTATATATATATATATATATATATATATTAAGGATAACCCGGAATTATTTTTTCTGGCTAAAACCGAAACACAGAGGAAACAATGAGGAAACACTTGGCCTGAAAACCGAAACCAAAACACAGAAAGAAATTATTATACAAATTTTTTGTAACATTGCCGTTATGGCTGGGATTGTGTGTACTTGCAATTGCATTACATCTGGTACAAAACTATGAAACTATTTATTTTGAAATAAAACATTTTACTGGGCCCCACTCATGAATAGCCTAATAGTAAGATAGCTCAAATATTATACAATTAAATATCTTCTCTCATAAAACAAGTAAATTCAAGTGCATTTTAATATTCTGAAATAAGTGCATGAACAAAGTGCATTCAGAAGTGCTTTAAAAAGTGTTGAAAGGTATAACAACCTTCTCTGTAGGCCTAAAACAAAATAGTGTATTAAAACAAAGACTGACATAGCCCATATCTCAACTGTAATCACTGGAAAACTTTCTTGCCTTTTCAAAAACGTCACCACTGTGCTCGAAGGGTCTTGCCTCTTCTGTGCTGGATCGGGATGTTTTGATTTTATACGATAAAATAATCCTGACATTGAGAAAGTCTTTGTGGATGCAACCCCTCTAGAAATTTCGGCATTTCTCGCTTTACAATCGGCTTTCCG
Organism: Clupeocharax schoutedeni; assembly: GCA_037974565.1. NCBI lineage: Eukaryota > Metazoa > Chordata > Actinopteri > Characiformes > Alestidae > Clupeocharax > Clupeocharax schoutedeni. The sequence goes on from JBBPDH010212437.1 coordinate 1,186, forward strand.
TGTGTCTTTCGAAAGATATACTGAAATGTGCCCTTACGGCAAACATGTTGACTCTAATCCAATCTGGGTGCAGGTTGCAGTTGTTAATTGTGTCATCACTGTTTCGGTCGCATCAAAAAAAAAGTACAGTTTTGTGTATTTAGTTTTGAAGCAGGATGTTGATACTGGAGATTATTAAAGAGGACAATTAGTGAAAACAGTTATTTGTGTATACACTGACTTCATGAATACAAGATTAACAGTTTAAACATTTTAAACTGATAGTTACTCAAATGCAACAAACAAAACTAAGGTGATACAACTCAACTCAACTGTTTATTCATCTTTTTCTCTTTTGCGCAGTGTTTTTTAAGCTCAAATAAGATAAAAGACGACAAAAATTATATTATATTACACTCATGCCTTTCATTCAGCATATCTAGATGTGAAATCTTTCTGGGTGCCACAATCTTACCCAATAGAAAAAGCAGAAGATACTACCTCCGCCTCCTAGTCCTATCCAACATGCAATTCCTTCTGGATGTTCTGGTTTTCTGATTTAACGGCAACATATTTTTGGTGACAAGCTTTAATTAAACCCAGGAATATAATACAATAATTGAAGTGTTATTAGATAATCGTGAGTGCATTTGTTTGTTTATGTCAATAACTTCTAAAAACCAAAGAAAGCCACTTGTTATGCAATTGAGGTTATCCATAACTTACCAGACATTAGCGGTTGTTGAAGGTTTTCAGAGTAGTTGTAGAATATCGTGTCCTTAGTTCACATGCTACCAGCACTTCTGGGGAAAATACGGCAGAGACATCACTTTTAATCTGATTTCCTGTTCTCTAAAGTCTTGATGACATCACAGCAGAGTAAAAGCACTAGATGGTTCTTTGGCACTCTCACAAAACCATGAGCAGACCTCAAGACAGCACTTTGTTCCTCCCTCTCTTTCTCTGAATGTCTCTGTTGTAATATAAGCTACTTTAGCAACCTAATGAGTGCCAAAATAGGCTCCCGCATCCCCTGCATAACAAATGAACGAATGAACGAATGAGTGAACAAATAAACAAATCAATGAATAAAAGTTTTAAAAAATGAATAAAATTTAAGAGAGGTTTCCTAGTTTGTTAAAATGATTGGTTTCACCAACAAGAGGATGATCATATTAATATAATTCTGAATCATATGATAAATAATAAGTGATGACAAAATACAAGGAAATACAAGTAAAAATGCAATGGAAAGAATGTTCTGTTTCTACTTCAAAATATCTTTCTTCACCCACCTGCCTGATGGCTAAGTCGATAGATTAGACAACTTACATTAGCCAAATATGTTTTCTTTGTTGCTTGGCATAGTTCCAAGCATGATTTATTTACCAATTCACAGATGTCAGCATACAAAATACAAGGATTTTGTATACAGTCTTCAGAAGAATACAGTGATCAAAAGTAAAGGCATATACATAATGCTGTTTCAAGTCTGAAGATTTTCAATTTAATTCAATTCAATTTTATTTACATAGTGCTTTTTACAACCAAAGTTGTCACGAAGTAGCTTTACAGAGTCCAGGTCCAAGCACCTCGTGAGCAAGCCAGGGTAACAGAGGAGAGAAGAAAACTGGAGGAAGAAACGTCAGGAGTAACCAAGGCTCAAAAGGGGAACTCGTCCTCCTCTGGTCCACTGTGGGTGTACTTCTTTCTGGACGATTCAACCTCTTCGCCTTCACGTCTGGTTACTGTGCTGTGATTCAATCCGTCTAAATTGATGTATGGTTCTCATTACCACATCCTGGAACATGGAGCTTGAGTAGCAGTAGATGAGAGGATCCAGGGCACTGTTCATGTACGTGAACCCGATAGAAAGGCTGAACAGCTCGACACTCAGTTTATAAGCATTGCAGGATTTTTCCCCTATGTTCTTTATATAGAGTACAGCCAGTCCTGTGGCAACACCAGGGAAAAAGCAAATAATGAAAATCACAACAATTACCAGGACAGTGCGAACAGAACATCTTATATTCTTCTTGTACTTTTTGTGTTGGCGTAGGGTGCAGATGATTTGGGTTGAGCAGAAAACTAAGATCACAAGAGGGAGGAAAAACTCAGCAACATATACTGTGTAGTGGACCTGAATGCCCAGTGGCACGACCTTATAGGAGTTAAAGCTCCGACAGTAGGTGAAATTGGTGTGATTAAACAAGAGATTAATAGTCAGCAGAGGCAGCCGCAGCCGCAGGTTGACTCCGATCATGAAGAGCTTCATCTGACACAGGGCACGGCCGAACACCCAGTCTTCCTGATGCAGCAGATAGTGAATACGGAAAGGCAAGACCAGCAGCAGCAGAAAATCAGCCACAGCCAGGTTCACGAGATACACAACGTTAGGCTTCCAGGAGTGAAGGTGTCGGCAAAAGACCCACAGTGCCATCATATTCGCTGGTACACCCAGCAATAGCTCAATGATGAGCACAGGAGGGAGGAGAGAGGCCAGATGGTGCATAGTGAACTGACCACAGTGAGTATCGGTGGCACTGGAATTCATGGTGTTATGGAATTTCCAAAGCTAAAGCCTACACCTTCTCCAAATTTTTTGTTTGCCTTTCACAAAACTGGCTGTAAATGGCAGTTGAAACATGGATCTGTTAAAACACAAAGGGAAATGTTGGTGCTCTTTCTACAAATGAAATATAAGGACAAAGGGGAAGATTTATATTGCATGTCAAACAGACTTCGAAGCTGATCTTTAGCAGCTTTCAGCAAAATACAAAATCACCTGTCAATATTTTCAGAATGGAATCTGACCCAGGAATTTAAATTCATGGAACAATTTAAATCTGTCATTTCCACATTGTACCTATGAATTACTGCTTAACTAAACCAACACTTACAGGATAATGAGAAAATAGTCTCTGTTTAGTTACAGTTCTTTTTTCCCTACGTTTTTCAGAAAAGTTAATGTCATTTATTAAGATAATGGGTTTTCAAATTAGTATTCAACTTAAAGAAAAGTAAACATGCTAGAAGTAAGCAAGTGTAGAAACCCAGTAAAAAGTTCCAAACCTAGAAAAGCAAATAAGACTCGTCTTTCATGTAACATTGGTTTTTCATTGCATACAGATGTTCAACTTACCAGAGTGGCCTGAAGTGTACAGAGTTTGTGTAGTCTGTCACTAGTCTCTTCAGTCAGAATGCATCTGATATCTATAGGGACTAACTGCAGCATTTCCTCTCTTTTGACATCACTGATAATAAAGATACTGTGAATCAAATCTAAGCTTAAAACGGTAACAATCAGACCGACCTTTTTTATTAATTAATTCTTCATTTTAAACCTGAACTGGCAATTCTGCATTAATCAGCACAGTTCATTTGGTCATGCAACCCTTTCATTTAATGAAAGAAGGAAATTAATGCAACCATAAGTAACCATATGACATACAATTCTGAATTAACTGAACAAATGGTCATGTAAAATGGTAGCTTACTGTTTTTACTGTCAAGAAAATGTGTTGTCTAAAGCTGTGGTTTATAGACGATAAATGAAACTGCAACTTCACAGACTTAACGAATGCAGTATCATAACATGAGGGGAGATGCTTATCTGTCTCAGGATGTTTACCAGTCTTTCTCTCACTAATTATGTGAAAATGCTAACATAAAGTAAAGAAGAAATAATGAGTGTCTTTGTTGTCCTGTGTACAGTAAGTATAGATTATTAGTCTAGATTATTTTTTATCACTATTATTCATAATATTAAGAGTTATATTAAGTAATATTAAGGTAAACTCATCTGCACCACACTATTCAGTAAGTTCAGTACGTGTTTTAATGACAACACCAGCTCAAGTAAATTCAAGTAGCCCCTTACAGTCACATGTGAACACAGCACAGCATACAGTGTGAAATTCTTTCTCTGTATTCACCAATTGAAGCAGTGGGAGCATTGTGTGGGGATGGTACCTTGCTCAAGGGTCCAGTTTGCAGTCCTGCGATATAAATCCATGATGTTCTGATCACAGGGGCAATTCCATAACCATTAGGCCACCAGCTGGGCTGTTAAGATAAATCTGTCCAGTAAGAGTTGTGATGGTGGCTTGTGGTGTGTGTTACTAGAATGCTGCAGTGGTATCAAATCACTGCTCTTCACCGCAGTCCCCTAATGAAGAACCTTTGGAAGGGCAGTAACCCGTAACCCACCACAACCCATACCTGGTGCCCCCCAACAAATTCCCAGTGCCACTGGATCAGGGTGCTGGCCATCGCTGCCTGTCCACCTGTCAAAACCAGCAAAAAATTTGACATGCTGAGCTAATGCCCCAACACCCCTGCACTCCTCCTAAACCTTATGCTGACAGATGGCCTGCTCTCGGCTTTTATAGTGTCATTCAAAGCTGCTGCTTACTCATGAAATTTACAGACCTTTCAAATCAGGAAGGAGACAAACGATTCATGACAAATAGAGGTCGGGACATGTCCCTAGCATCCCCATGTTAAATGAAGCTTCCATATTTGAGAAATGTCCTACTCCCTCCAGTGGATAAATGCTGGTTTTGGGTTTAATGCCAGATTGCCCATCTTGTTTTCATGCCCATGTCGTAAAGTCTGTAAAAATGAAAGTAAAGAAAAGTAACTTAACTATATTACAAACTGAAAGTGACAGCTAAGTAAATCTGTCTTAATTAGATGAATTCATGACATAGCTGTGAAGGGTTAAGTTTGAATGATAAAATTCATCTCATAATCAAATAATATCAGATCCACTGAATCCACTGAAAAGAAAAATACTCACTTTCTTTTGCTGATGTCAGTAGGTGTCAGTAGCTGTGTGGACACCACCTACCCCATTACACAATACACAATTGAGCGGAAGCATCCTTAATATTGACTCATAAGCTGTGTCTAATGTATGCCACTCTTCCTAGTTTTTACAGTAGAAATGTTGCCAGTTTTTCATCTTCAGTGAAGGGTTTAGAAATGAAAGGTCTTTGCAAAAGCTAGAAGACACCTTTATCATTGCTGCATCATAGACCAAAATGAAAAGATGAGCACTGGAGGTGTCAACAAAATAATTAGCCACCTAACACTGTAGGTTCTTGTTTAGAATTAAGTAACTGCAGGCAAATGGGGAAGCTCAATCCACCAAGTTGAGAAAAAGGAGCCCTTCCGTGTATGTTTGTATGTTTGTGAATGTCTGTGTTTGCCCAAGTGCACTGGACTCTGATCCCCAATAAAGATTTGTTCCACATTTTTATTACAGGGCATAGAAAAGTAAACAGAGGAGATCTAATAATGGCACCATGACAGGTATCTCTTATCAAAAACTGCCATGATACTGTTTACTCACAATTGTTTCCTTCTTTTGCATTACCAACCCATATCATTTATCATATGCATTTGGTTGCAGTTGTATTTATTCAATTGATTTATTAATAGCATTAATGAATTAATAGCAACAGACAGTCATGTTATTTCTTCCAGGTGCATTATTTACTGAGACACAGTGAAGCACAGGGTGTTGTTTCTTAGACACTGAACGAGCATCAGAATCCTCTTGCTAACCACAGTAAAGAGGAAGCAGATAAACAGAAGCAGATGATGTTGTAGAAAGATACTGTAAGGTGTGGTAACTTTGCTAGCTTCAGGCTGTTTGAACCACCAACTGTTACAGACTACAGGTTGCCTGTAATCATCAAAGGCCTAACAGTGTCTTCTCACACCCCCACGCTTCTCCAGCCTGATAAGTCAGGAAGGGCTCCGGTCTCAATTAAGTTTACTTTTGTGCCTAGTTTCCATACCTCTGATCCCGCTTTCATATATACGCACACATATACATATGCATACACACACATATACATGGGCTTAGGCATAACTGAAATTCTGGGTCCATCCATTCTTTTATTATGTATATCTTAAGGGGACCCCTGGACAAATGAAGGGCTGTCACTGTCATGCTCTGGCTTAATGTTTAGCTTAGGCAAACTAAGGACTGCAGCTCACCAACAGGGAAATGGCATAAAACTGCTAGCTGTGACACAGGGCTCAGGTGGACTAGACAAAGAGATGGAGTTCAGAACGCTGCTTGTGAGAAGGGGGAACACAAAGAGTGACAGTGAGTATTAGTTGTGCATACTTCTTTTCTTCAAAGGAAAACCATTCTTCAAACAGGTTTAGCTCTCACATACATGAGTGATCATTCTTTCTTTACCATCATTTGACACGCTGTCATTTTTTTTTTGTTATTATTAAATAACCTAGAGAGGCATATATATGTGATTAAACCATGTCCCAGTTCCGACAGTCATATATTTATCAAGGCACAATGTCGTTAAAGCCAATGATATATTAAGACATCAAAAGGTCGGAAGGGTTTATGCATTTATAGTGTTGATTCTTTAAACAGTCAAATATATAAATGAGAGACCAAGTGCTGTGCATTGAAGTCTCTGAAGGGAAGAGACTCATCAAATAGGTCACATCAGCGTTTTACATCAAAGCTTTTGTGCATGATTACCACAGTAACCCCGAAGCGTTTGCGTAGAAATGATGCACAAACCTTCTGAGGAAAGGCTACCACAAAGGGTTTGGCTTCACAAAGAGAAGACAAACATTCATTTGCACAAGCGGTTTCTAGGTTCATGAATCAAATGCCAAGAACTTTGATCATCTGAAATTAGTCATTGTGCATAATTACTCATTGGTGATTGACACCCACCTCCATCACTTACCATAACGCTCATTCATAGTGTTGTTATTTCTGTTGTTCTGCTTGACAGTAAGCAAAAACACTGAGGCAGAATCAAATATTAAACATCCCTGCTTTAATAATACATTCAAAACTTTAATTTGATCAATTTGATTCAAGTGTCAGTTGTTGATGCAGTCCACTATTAATAATGTAATGCAATAGAATGTTCATTGTATGATGCTTTTAGCTCAACATCTATGATGGTAAAAGAGCATCATAGTTTTCATTAATCTGAACCTGAAAATCTGCATCATCTTCTACTAGAAGAAGATTCAAACATAGTAAAATCAAACGTAGAAAAATAAAATAGAACCCAAGGCTGAGATCTGACTGAGATATACTACAAATATACATTAACTGTAGAAGAGGGTAAAACTGTGGCCTCTGTTTATTCAAACAAAGAATTTCTATTTACTGTGTGAATGCATGTTGCTTTGCTTCAGCAAATTTGCAGTCATAGATAAGACAGATTAACCGTTAAGTACGCAAATCATCACTTTACAAAGAGAATGATCTTCATTTTGTCTCAGTTTAGATTTTTCTACCTCGTTTGAACACCACAGTTCTGTATCTGCTCGTGTAGTGGGCCTGTTGTTTGTCCCAATATTGCTGCAGTAAGCCTCTAGCCTTACGCTAGGCTTTGGAAGACTTTATTCTAGATATTAGAAATGTGCTCTGAGCAATAATAAGAAATAGTAGCAACAACAAAAATTATATTATAATTATTACTGTTATTATTGTTGTTGTTCTTGTTATTATTTTTATTGCTGTTGTTTTTATTCTTCCTCTTATTATTATCATTAATAATAATAACAATAACAACAACAATAATTATAATAAGAAGAAGAACTATGATATAACTATTTTTGTTGTTGTTGTTACTTATAGGTTTGACAGCCCCAGAGAATTCCATTGTGCTAGCTGTGGAGGCACCTTAATGTGCCTGAATTCACTAAAAAGAGTCATCTTTAATACTTTTGAAAATACACTGTGTTACTATAAACATTATTCTATGTAGCAGAAGGACACCTTGTGCTTGCACAATTTATGTTCTTTTATATCAACAAACATGTAAATTGATCTCTTATTCAAATATTCTGACAGTTAGAAAGGTTACTCTCACCAAACTATAGTATAACCTTTCTAGTAGGATCTTCTAATAGTACAGCTGCTTCTGTTTTAAAATAATTCACATAATGGACTTTTTCCACACCAGTAAAACATTTCCCTAGTCCCGTGTGTCCAGGCCCAGATTCATTTGTGTATTTGTCCACCGGTTAATCAAGAACAGTATAATCAATAAAAATGTTTCTAGGGATGTGTAGATGTGCCCTAACAATGCAGCTTTCTTTCCCTCCTGGAACAGATCCTGGAGTAGACAGAAAAGCCCCTGATCTTTATGGTCAGGTTGCTCTTTCACCTCTTTCTCCACTTGCTCGCTTCTATATCTACGCCCTGCATGGCTGTGTGTGTGAGGTGACGTTCACGGCTGCCTGGAACTGGTACTACGCTCGGGACCGGAGGCTACTGGGCTACACGAGTCTGTGGGCTCTCTTCATCTACAGCTCTGCCATCTTTGTGATGGAGTTCTTGAGTACATGGCTACACCAGAGACACTGCCCCCTACTGCTCAGGGTTATTGTTTATACCCTGTTTATATACCTGTGGGAGTTTAGTTGGGGGTTCATGTTGAGGCTGATGGAGGCATGTCCCTGGGACTATTCAGACTTCAAATATAATCTAATAGGATTGGTGACACTGGAATATGCTGTACCTTGGGCCCTAGCTGCTCTTCTAGCAGAGAAGCATGTCATTAGGAACACACTGAAAATACGGGTAGAAGGGGAATCAGTACTCTCTAGAGGATGAGGCATGTTCTTCAGGCACTTTCATCAGAAACCCAGTTAGATTACACAAAATGGTTATTGAAATGTTGTCTGATGTAGATTTCAAGTTTTGACCTAAAGTTTGTATATGTAGTCATTTGGAAAAGGTTGAATAAGCTCACACAGCCTCTACAAAGAACACATTGGCAAACAAGCCCAGTTGTGAGGTTTTTCGTTTTTAACATTTAGTGCATTCATTTTCTTTTTTTCAATTTGAAATATTGAACCTAAACACACAAGTGAAAGTGACCATTTGATCATACATCAACACACCACAGCACACAGTGTGTGAACAGCACGAAATTCAACCTCTGCATTTAACCCATTCACCAAGTGAAGCAGGGGGCAGCCAGGAACATGGCGCCCGGGGAGCAGTGTGTGGGGACGGTACCTCAGCGGTGCCTAGCGGTCTTGGGGATCGAACCCAGACTTTCTGGAAGCAGGGCGGATGCCTTAACCACTAGGCCATCCAACTGCCCCTCTGGAAACTGTTATAACTTACACACAATTGTGTTCACTGTAGATGATATCCACCTTATTTTAATTGTTTTCAGTCTTGCATTTTTTTTTTAAATTTGACCAAGGTACTCAAACCACTGTAAGAGTAAGTTACTTCATACTGAACTTTTTCAAATCAAACATCAAACGTCACTGAATTACTTTGTATATAATTGAATGATTAAATTGGGCAGACATTTTAAATGCAGAGCTCTAATTTAAGACCTAGAATAACAATGAGCAAGCTGAGCCCTGCGATTAGGAAGTTGTGGGTTCAAATCCCAAGACCGCTAAGCACCACTGAGCAAGGTCCTGTCCCCACACACTGCTCCCCGGGCGCTGTATTCCTGGCTGCATGTGCTTCACTTGGTGAAAGGATTAAATACAGAGGATTTTTGTGCTGTGGTGTGTTCCTGTATGACAGACTAGTCACTTTCACAAGATGTGCAGCTGACTCACACATGGCAGAAAGGAAATCTGCAGATTGTGATCTACATAAGAAGAATGTTTATTTAGATTCAGACAGTAAGTTCTACATACATCAATGTCAGTCTCCCAGTCTTGTTTTTCTTCGGATGTTTAACTACAGTAACATGTTTGATTATTTATTGGTTTTGTTTATTTATTTATCGTCAATTTGAGAGAGTTCAAACAAATCATAATCAAATATATTTGAAAATGATTGCAAGGCGTGTTCAAACCGACACACGCCTTGCAATCATATTCAAATATAAAGCATAATATGTTTCTTCCAGTGTAATTATAGGCCTTCAGTTTCAGGGGATTAAAAGGAAATCATTATTAAAAGTTTTGTCATTATTTAGTAAGGCTTCTTCCTCTCTGGGTCTTGAGACACAAATAGAGCAACACAATCCTTAGACCTCTTCCACTGGAACCTAAGGAGAAAACACACACACACACACACACACACACACACACACATTTCACCCAAACTTCCAGTAAAGTCTGTGATGCTCAATTGACGTCTTTTTCAAATGGTGTCACAGCTAACCCCATTTTTTAACGCCTACTTACTCAGTCTGTTCAAGTATTAGAAAGCAGTCTCCCGCAGAGAGATTGTACTCTTGGCCATTCATCGTGACACTTGAAGATCCCTCCTACAGTGAAGGGCAGAGAAGGAAAAAAATTTATTCTACTGACCAACAGTGAACACAACAACTAAATGGAGTCATGGAGGGATGCAGAGTTTGATAAAAAATACCAGCTGCCAGATCCAACGGTCAGCAGCTCTTCTTGATGTCTCAGACTCCCCTGGACCATACAGTATAGTCTGAAACAGAGTGATGGACAATGTTCTTTAAAACAGTGTTCTTCAGTTCCGGTAGAATCTGTTCAAACAAGCCTCTTTAACTCGATAGTGACGTATCAGGTTTAGTAGGTGGAGAAATCAGCGAACTGTCCTGGACACTAGCTCTCCAGAACAAAAAATATTTACCCCATCTTTAAAAACTGCCAATTGCCATCCCTCCTTCTCATATCTTTTACAAGACTTTCATGAGGCAGTAGTCTCAATCACTGTAAAACTGTGTTAACACAATCATAGCAAATGTGCCTTATATCCTGGCCTTTATACTGGCAAGGTCAGAACTCAAGGTGGAAAAGCACACTTTGGAGGGACTCAGACAAACAACCTAAACTGATATTAAAACCGAATATTTTATAGTTCAAGAAAAACAATTGCAGGCAACAGAATTACAGTCACTGACCTTCTGCAGCGAGCAGAAGCCAAATAATAACCCTATTAAAGTTTGACCCAGGGCAGTGTCAGAGTTTAATAAGTATTAACTGGGGCATAACCTTTTAAAAGTGATTAGCCAAGATGCACACAGAACTTTTTTTACCACAACAATGTGAACGCAACATAAGTAACATGAGAAACCCGAACCATGCAGATGGCAAATTGGATAAAACAGCAACCGGATTCTTGGACACTGACCTCTGGTGTAATGTCTGGACCACACTACCGGATACACTATGTTGCCAAAAGTATTTGCTCAACTGTCTTTACACGCATATTTAATATGATGTCGGCCCACCATTTGCAGCTATAACAGCTTAAACTGTTCTGGGAAAGCTCTCTACAAGGTTTTAGAGTGTGTTTATGGGAATTTTTGACCATTACTTCAGAAGTACATTTGTGAGGTCAGACACTGATGTTAGACGAGAAGGCCTGGCTCACAATTCCTCCCAAAAGTGTTTTATCGGTTTGAGGTCAAGACTAGTCAAGTTATTCCACACCAAACTCGGTCATCCATGTCTTTATAGACCTTGCTTTGTGCACTGGTGCACAGTCCTGTTGGAACAGGAAGGGACCATCCCCAAACTCCCCAAACAGCTTCCATAAAGTTGGGAGCATGAAATTGTCCAAAATCTCTTGTTATGCTGAAGCATTCAGAGTACATTCACTGGAAAACAACTGCACACCATAACACCCCTCCACCAAACTTCACACTTGGCAAAATACAGTTAGACCAGTACCGTTCTCCTGGCAACTGACAAATCAAGATTCTTCCATCAGATTGCCAGATGGAGAAGTGTGATTCATCACTCCAGTGAACGCAACTCCACTGCTCTAGAGTCCAGTGGCAGCATGAATTACACCACGGCATCTGACACTTTGCATTGCACTTGGTGATGTATGGCTTGGATGCAGCTACTCGGCAATGGAAACCCATTCCACTAAGCTCTCTACGCTGGTCTTGAGCTAATTTGAAGGCCACATGAAGTTTGCAGGTCTGCAGTGATTGACTCTGTAGAAAGACAGTGACCTCTGCACATTGTGCATCTGCTGACCATGCTCCACCTGTTTATGTGGCACCATTTCGTGGCTAAGTTGCCATTATTCCCAATCACTTCCACTTTGTTATAATACCACTGACAGTTGACTGTGGAATATTTAGTAGCGATGAAATTTCATGACTGGACTTGCATAGGTGGCGTCCTCTCACGGTCCTACGCTGGAATTCACTGAGCTCCTGAGAGCGACCCATTCTTTCACAAATGCCAAGGTGCTTATACACCTGTGGCCATGGAAGTGATTGGAACACCTGAATTTAATTATTTCAATGGGTAAGTGAATACTTTTGGCAATATAGATTATGTAAAATCCTACATAAAATGTGTAAGACCTCACACATAGTGATGGGCTTCATCTGTTTATCCATCAGTCATCATGGCACTATAGCAAAAGATTATTTAATGACACGAACAGAAAGTTGAAATGTTGTTTTTTGAAACTCAAAGCTGTTTAAGACTAATCTGATGGATCACAACTGCAAAATCAGAACACCTTTTGCCATTGTGAATGGGGTGAACTACAGAATGGGTCAGGCATTAGAGGGAACAGCTGATTTAAAATGGAACA
>JBBPDH010212446.1:0-13689 GCA_037974565.1 Clupeocharax schoutedeni
AAAATGCATTTTTCCCATTTTTGGCCGAAATTTTTCGGTGGCCGAATATTCGGTGCATCCCTAATCATTATCATAATAAATTATGCTACATTACTGATCATACTGCAGTAATTGTAAAATCATTGTTAAAGCATTTAAAGAACACTGACCAACTGCATAAACTTTCATAAAAACATAGTCAGTCATTTTAATTGTATTTACAGCATCATATAAATTTGGCACTATTTGTTCTGTCCCAACTTCTCAGTGTTCACAAAGTGTGATAAAGTCCTGAAGTATTCTGAAAAAAATGAATGTAAAAAACACTAAATGTAAGAATATTCAAAAGCAGGCGACCTCATGAATTATCTATTTGATCAAAATTGATCAACTATACACCATCTTTTATTGACATTTACATTTATGGCATTTAGCAGACGATCCAAAGCGACTTTCATTCCTAACTACAGGGGACAGTCTCCCTGGAGCAACTTGGGCTCAGGAGTCTTGCTCAGTGACCCAGTGATGGTGCTGAGGGAGGATTCAAACCCATGACCTCTTGATCCAGAGGTAAGTGTCCTACCCACTGAGCCAACTCCACCTCCATTTAGGAGGACATTTAAATATTTATATTTATCCATGAGGACCACAACCCTGCAGTCCCTCCTCAATGTCAAGTGTGTTGTAAGAACTGAAACACTGATATGTATTTTTTTGACAATACAAAAACTCTTATAAATATTTTAAATAATCATTTTAGCCAAAACAGACTATAAAATGGTTACAGCATAGACCTGAGGATCAGATAATAGGGTTGTGCCAGTGTGAAGGAAGAACAAAACTAGGTCAATAAGAAATAAAGTTTGGGAACGAATGATGAAGCACAAACTTTCCTCGGTTATTTTTGACCACCTGGAAAGAAAACATCCAAGGGTGGAATCTGAGGCAGCAGGGCTGTGAGTGAATGGCAGAATTCCCTCCACACTGGTGTTATGATAAACCAAACTACAGCTGCCACCTGAGGACACGATTTCACACTGTGAGACTGGTCAGAATGAGTTAATGTTATAATTTTACCGGGTACATTACTAACTGTAGCCACTGGAGGATTCTACAACACATCCTTTCTGTTTATTGGAAGTATTTACCAGCGTCTTCAAAAAACAAATGAGCATTCATCTTGTTCTGGCAGTGCTGAACTCCAGAGACACACAAATACTGGGGATATAAATATACAGGGATTAAATTTGTAGGGAAATGTATGGGACAGTTTTACAATCAAGTATAATATTTATAGTTTTAATTTTATAAAACACAGTCAAATGAAAAATAAACAAAACAAAAACTGTAGCATAACAGACTTAGCTTCTCCTAAAAGGTTTGCCCTTCCAGAGTACATTTAATTCATTATCAAATTTGGGCATGTAATACAGGCCAGAGCTGTCTCAAATCTGTCTTGAAATATTCGGTCTGAAAAATATTTGCTGATGTTGTTATAACTTATTATTTTGCATCTATATTAGAAGTACTGTCCAGATAAACCTATTTTATAAACATTTCACAGAAAATACCATCGGCCGTTTCTGGAAATCTATTCACACACTGCTGGTCTAGAGAATCACAACTAATATTAGATGAGGAGGTCAAAATGGTAATCAGTTGAATAATGAAGCATAAAAAGCTGTGACTGTAATCTACAAATTCTGTATTACACCACTTTTTTAGAGCTGAGTTTATCCTGCAGCAGCATGAAGCATACTCTTCTGCACTGGTAACTCAGTCCCTAAGAAATGTGCAAATGTATTTTGAACTGTATCTAAAAATAAATAAAACCATTAAAGTCAAAAAGGAACAATGTTAATCCTCAAAAGGGAAAAGGGCAACAATTTTAGCAACACCTCTTCATTTACAAGCACGTTTATTTGCTGATTCGATCATATGAATAACCGACTTTCAAAAAAATTGGTTTCTGCAGCTCTAGTTAGAATAGGCGTGTAAAAGCATGAAAGTGTTTAGCGCTGCACGCCTCACAAATATGTCTTCTTCCACTTGGGCACGGCTAATTTGAACTTATTAAATAAAAAAGTTTCAATATAATAAATTTTATTGATATTACACATGTTCTGGTGGAACATTGCTTTGGGAATACAATTACCCAGAGCTACTTGGTACAGTAGAACATCACTTGTCAACTCTGTAGCACTTGACCTGCCACTTACGAGTTAAAGTGTCTTGCAATTCTCTCTCACATTTTCATATGAGCAGGAAGCCATGGTGAGATAATGCTGCATGAATAATAATTTTCTTATAAATGTCAAATAGCACATATATCAAGACATTGAATTACATTAATCAAACCTAAAAATATCACATTCAGCAAAAAATGTGATGTACAATAAAGCTGTCAGACACTAAAAAATGGCCCTACTAGCCATTAACGGTTTATAAAATATACAGAAAGTACAGTAACTTCATTTCCATCAAAGAATTTACAAAACAAAAAAGGAAAAATTACTACATAAATGAAAACACCTTAAATGGACTTACAGTACCTGCAGTACTTGTGTAGTGTAAGGCGGTTACGGTGTTTTTCTGTATATGGCTACAAAAACGAACTAAGGACATTCTTTAATAGGCATGCTTTAGGTAATTCTTTAATAGAGCTAATTCTTTAATAGGTGTGTTTTAGTGATTATAATGATATGAATAAGAAACTCCTCCTCCTCACAGGAGGCAGGGACTGGATTCCCTACTTTTATACGCCTTCTTTTCTAACCGCAGCTCTCTGCTAAATGATCACTCACTGGTAAGACTGGTCATCTCGAACTGGTTAATACATACTGCTTGCACTTCTACTCGCCCACAGAAGCAGAACAAACTAATTTCTGTATGTTTTTGCTTTCTAACTGCAAACAGAACTCCCTCAGATAGGCCAAATAAGGTTATCAGGCAGGCAAGAGTTAATCAGGCCCGTAAACTGATTTAGGGCTGAGACCTGAGACCAGCTGAAAATCAGCTGTTGACCACTGACCATTCTGATACTGACCATGACTGAGGTTTGTTTATTTTTTTCACTTGCATTTTATTTCACTGTGCTAATCTTAGCAAACGGTTCAGGAAAACAGGTTACAGTGCTGACGAGACCACACGTCTAACTTATGGTTAAAGTGGTTTTGACTAAATGTTCATCAGCAGTATTTGCAACAAGCTCTGGGAAAAAAACGAATCGGACAACCCTGATATTCAGCCTCTTCTAATGCATGAGATATACAAGCTGATTATTTTCAATGATAATTTGTAATACAGCCGCACTAGTTTGATAGGTACGTATGGCAAAAGAGTGGAAACAAGCAGCACAAATGGTCTCGGCCTTTAGAAGGTCCTGTGAATAAAGCATGTTTATTTTTGTGTGGCCTGAAATTGAAACCTGGCTTTTCAGTGCGTTGAACAGGAAAGAAAACATTTGATTTCAAATGTAGAAACTTTGCAACAGAGATATATATTTATATTATATTTATATTCTTGGCTTTGTGTTTGTGTGTGTCTGTGCTGTCATTGCACTGCAAGTGATTTCCATCGCATGAGTACGTTTTCTGATTCGGATTCAAACTGGGATACTCAGGTCGATGCCATCGCTATCTGAAATTTGGAGAATCAATTTTTAGAATAATCAAGGAAACACAATTCTTTTGTAGCTAAAGCAGTTAAACACAGTTCTCATTATTTAGACCACGGTTCTGGTTTGTGACCCCTCTCGCTCTCTCTGTGGACTTGAATGGAAAATGGTCTCTTCTGTTATAAACACAAGCTACACTGCTACTCCTAGAGGCTCTGAGATGAAATGAGTAACATTAGCAGGCAGTGGCTTCCAACCACAGAGAAGAACATGGCACTGCTCTGCATAATTAAACAAATCAATACATTTTATGTGGCCATTACTACTTGTCTTGCCTCAGGTGGTAAATGCTCCATACATGAACACTCCATTAACACAGTTACCTATTGTCGTGTTGATCTACATGAAAGGTAATAAAGTTTGCAGATACTTTACCTCTTTGGTGCAGCAACGCTTCACACTACCAAGTCAGCTAATGTTCAGCCTCAGTGCACAACACCTCTTTCCTCAAATCCTGTCTTTTTGTTCGGTTGTTTACATTATATTTTATGTGGCCTTTATCAAGCACTGGTCTGAACCAGCCGACAGGGGCAAAACAACAATGAAGCACCAGGCCAGGTCCTCCATCTTTCCTTCAGAACAATGCTCCTTTCACACAAAATGAGAAGCACATCTGAAGGACATGCTTTAAAACCACCCCTCAGTTTCCAGAATAGAGTAAGAAACTAGAGCATGTTCTGCTCGGATCTACATAAAGATTAAATGTACTGTTCACATTTTCATGCAAAAAAACAAACAAACCAAACAACAACAATTAATCATTTGGGTTAGACCAGTAAAGCAACTTGATTAACAGTCCTTTTCCACTGAAACGAGGAACCGCGCTGTACCGTGAACACTGTTTCTCCATTACAAAGCAACCCGACCCTGAGCAGAACCCGAGCTGCTCACCGGCAGGGCTGCAAGCGGGCCGCAGCCGAGCTCACTGCATCACTGCTTTCTGATTGGCTGAAAAGTCTTCAGACCCTGGAAGGGGGCCGTTTATTTCCTGTTGCGCAATAAAACAACAATGGAGACACAAAATAACAACTGGGAAGTAAAAGCTCGACTGTCTGTTTGGGCTGAAGAGAAATTTCAGTGGGAGTTTTCAACTGACAAATGTATCTTTAACTCTGTGAGAAACATGAAGGTGATCCAGGACGTCACTAACAAAACAAGACTATAAATAATAAAAGACCACAATAACGAAAGCGGCTCCGACAGAAAAACTTTCCGCCAGTTCGACTCCGTGGACGCGGTTTTGGGACGACTGGCCAAACTGTGGAATTGAGTCAGAAACTCTGTTACCACACAGACATATAGTGGAAAATCAACACACCTTTAGGCCAAACCTTCTGCAGGTCACCAAAACACTAGAATGAAGACACAGCCCTTGGCTTGTAATACAGCTACAGTTATTAAAAAAATGGGATTTTGCCCAGTTTTTTAAACAGCAGCAGGAAAGAATATAAAAGATGTGAAATTCGTTTAGGTGTTAACACTACTCTGTAATCTGGTGGTATAATGGGTGCCAGTTCAGATGCTTCTTTAATGTCAAATGAAACATTTTTCTTATACCCCAGATTCGCTCTGCTTGATTAGGTCATTATGAGTAAGACTTCTTTTGCCCTTAGGAAGCAAAAATGACTTCATCTAGCACAACAGTGAGCTCGGAAACATACACGGCATTGTGAGTAAACAGCTCTAAAATTAAAAAGCCGGGAACAAAACAGCACTCTAGTCTCTGTATAGTCACGTGTTACTCAGGTTACTGAGACAAAAGGCTTGACAGTCTTTGACATAATACAACTATTCATAAATTATAGATCACTGTTTTTCTACCTTCGTCATTTAAAGCAACAATTTAGTTTCACTATTTAGTTGAAATGTGTGGGGTGTAATTAAACACATTTCTGGCAGGACACAATTTTCAGTTCCAGTAATCAGGAGAATTTTAATATTTTATGCACAGAAAATAAGGAACTATAAACACAGATTGGTTGGCGTTACACAAACTCATGTATATTTGAAATATGTATATAAATCTACACTGAGCCCGAGAAAGCCGGAACCATACCTGCACTATTAAACTGAATTTAAGAAATTAAATTACTATGTGATTCATAGACTGGGTCTTACAGGTTCGCCAGTACAACATCTATTATCTAATTTGTGTACCCACCAACTTTCACACCACTGGTATCACAAATTAAACAATTAGAATTAACTTCTACATCTGGATGTAGCTTACGTTAAAGTGATTTGTGATCCTGGATCTGACAGGTTTAGTAGTACTTGCCATTTATTCTCACTTTTATACAAACTGGTACCTGCAAGAATTAGTGATGGAATAGGTTAGATGCATAAACCTATTAGTTTGCAACAAGCTAAAACTTGCAACAAGTTTCATTAAAAGGTTCATGGAGCAGGAGGGTGGCTTGTTGAGCAAGTCTGAGAGAAATGTAAGGCCAAGTGCACATAATGAGCTCAGAATTGTTAACAGGTGCAAAAGAGGAGCACAAAAACAAGAAGAAGAATCTTCCAATGGTTCTTTAAATGCTCAGCAACTACATTAAGTGCTCCACTGAGTTCTGCCTATCAACACAAAATAGAAAAACACATTTCTCTTCTACTTGTCCTCCTTTTATAAGCAGCCAATCAGCTCAGGTACCAGCCTCTTCTACTCTAGAAAGGCTTCACATGTGATGCTGGAACACTGCTGTGAGGATTTGATTGCATTCAGTCACAAGAGCATTACTGAGGTCAGATAATGGGGCACCATCATTAAGAAGGTATTGTAATCTTACCAAACCTGTCTTTAGGAGAAATGAACGTGTTTAAGTCGTAATCACTTGTTAATTTATTCATTAACGAATGGCCTCATTTCTGACACCTATAGGCTCAAACAATACATCACTTAATAACTACGCCTGCACATTTCAGCAAAATCAGAACTAATGAATATATTAACATTCACATTTCAAATGCTTGTATAAGAAACACAATTTCAAGCTTGCACCTTCATTAAGCACTGATATAAACAACGGCCATAATCAGATTTACTTTTCTTATTTGCCCCCAGGTTAAAAAACAAGCAGTGTTGCTACCTGTTTTCCGCGCTCATGTCTAAAACGCACTTCAGCAGCATCAGATTCAGAAAGCATCGCTGCTATAGTGCTTACATAACTCCCTGAACTTCCTGACCTTTGTTGAAAAGAGAAAAACAAAAGTAGTGTTAATGTCTCAACAGGACAGGCTGTGCTGGACTGGCATGGATCCTAATATTATTACAAAACAAATTAAAACATTTAAATGAAGAGATGGAAAAAGCACGCCGTTGTTCAGAATGGCAATTAAGGCGGTGACATTTTTAACACTAAGCACCAAGCTTAGGTTCTTTTACATGGGAAAAATGAGCTGAAACACTAGAGCTTCGAGCTCGGGGTATGTCAGCTTAGGTTAACCAAACTAATTAGGCTGTAATGGACTCTGCTCAGACTCAAGTCTTCTCTTCTACAGTTCAGGTCAAGCAGAAAAACAACAATATTCTGAGGAAATATTAAGGAAAAACAGGTGCGGCTTCTTACTGCACATACACGATTATCACAGTTATCATCATAAAGCTCTCTTGTGTAATGGTCATGCCAAAACTTTGAACCAGTGTAATAATTGGTAGCTGTCCAAAGGCCCCGGTATCTGATCTAATGGAGCCAAAGGTTAATTTATTTCATGGTCGGATTGAAACATTGGCTTTGAAGGACCTACTAGGTGATTAAAAAATTAAATACATTTACAAACGCTATCAGTTACCCTTAATTTAAGTGAAGGTTGGTTTTACAGATTTCACATAAAGCCAAGAGGCTAATAAAATAGAAGCCTGTCGTTTAAAAGACGATATGAACTTTCTGTTGAGCAACATTAGGCTCAAAGCTCCACCTTTGCAAATTTGTGTAAATCTATTTTTCTGGGCCTTTGACCAATTCTTTACACATGACTACTTCTATTACAGGAATATTCTCACAAACTGGAGAACCCACAGAATAATTAGCAACACAGACTGGTCTCTCACATTCATTGTGTCGTTTAGAAAAGGAAAACCAACATACCTACATGTCCCTACTGCTTGTTTACTCACTCGGTCAACAGCCACAGCACTCAAACTGTTTATCCAAGGGTGTCAAACTCCAGTCCTGCAGCCCTATGGCTCCCTGCCCTTTCGTATGATTTGTCTTTTCCTGCACACATGCACGAATACCACTGATAAGCTAATCAAACCCTTCGAAACCCAAATCCTTTGCACAATAGATCTGCACCAATTGTAGGTTTGAAAACTATCTACAACTGCATTGTTCTGCACTTCCTTGACTTGTTTGATCATCTTTTATTGATTTTCTATGTATTCTTTTACTTATTTCATTCACTTCCTGCTATTTTGATGTTTCATACTATTCATATAAAGCACAATGAATGAGCTTTGCGTACGCAAATGGGCTACAGACATAAATTTCCCTTATTAAAACTGTGCAGAAAGGGAGAAATAAGATCAATACATACTCCTTATATAAAAAGCTAAAAAAAAATTCAATAGCAAATCTATAATCCTCACATAAAAAGAGCTCAATTCTCACCAAAGCACAATTATAAAGCTGATTAGTGTCTGTTTTATAATCAACAATGTAAATGCATGGCATAAACATATTAAGCTGACTATAAAATGCACACTCAAGGTCACACTGGTGCACATCAAATCACAAGTGTGTGCAGAACCAAGCGAAGACAGGCTTGTTATCACACACGTTCTGGAGAACCGAATGAGGTTGGCTGGTTCCAAACTAGCCTCTTTTCATAGCTGGAGGCCAAGAACATCATTGCAGTGTCAGCTCTTCCTCTAAATAAGGAACTCTGGATATTCAGATATTCATGAGAAGCTTTCTGCAAGACTGGGCAGTGAGAGGAACGTTATCTTGGTCTAGTTCGTTGAACTCCAAACCATAGCTGCTGCAGATAGGGAATCAAAACAGCACCCATTTCTGTAAGATGAGGCATCTTTAGTAGTATCTGTCAGCTCTGACACACTCTCGCGCACACACACACACACACACACACGACTCGCCTTAACGCCACAGGGCAGGTTTTGATAAGAGAGGACCTCGACAAAGGAGCTTTCAAGCAGCTACAACGCCCAGAGAAGCCTGAGGAGAAGACGACAGCTGGGCCAGGTTGCTCAGGCTTCCTCATCTGACCTCCTAACTTCATCATACTGTGATAAAACACCTGCTTAAACCAGCCATTAGCCACACGTACGGCTGCAAAACAGGACTCTGCCAGGCTGGCTTACTTCCCTTCCCTCGTGTCAAAATGACAGATCTTGCTCTGAAGCCCCCGTGGGTTCTTTCAGAAACAGATAAATGTAATGTTCCTTGTATTCCTAGACACCGGTGTACGTATGTAATTTTCCGGCTAAGAAACAACAGTATCTACTTTTCCACAGGCACTGTACTTGCACATTATAATCGGTAATTAAGACATTACCAACGCTTTCCACGGGCTCTGCACTTGTACTCCAAGACACCGATCTTGTTCTGAAGCCCCACACTTGCTCTGTCATATATAGATTAAAGCATTTAGCCATTTGTGCTCGTAGGTACAGGTATATGTCTAATTTTCTGGCTAAGAAATATTATTATTATTAGACTCCGTACTAACAGCAGCAGCAGCAGCAGTATCTGCCCCTCTGCCCCCATGGCTGTGTGTTGCAGGGACTGGTTCGAGGCTTTGTACGCGTAATGCAGTGCAGGCGCGTGCGATCGAACACATTTGAATCTTTTTTTTTTAAATTATAACGGACAACTTTCCAACGGTCGCTCCCCCTCAGAGGCGAGGAAAGGCAGGGGTATGGCGAACGGTGGAGGACGCGCTGCGAGGGCTTTAAGGTGCAGTAAGAGAGACAGAAGCCGTATTCTCCGACTGGTCGTTCCTACTGCTCGCCTGCCTCCGGGCCCCCCTCCGCAGCCGGCCAGCCAGCCAGCACCACCGGCCCCCTGGAGCTAGCCAAACGGGCTAACGGGTGGAAAAGAAAGGTGCAGCCGGCCCTCTGAGGGACGCCTGTCAGCCGCCGTGACTCAGATTTTTAGAGCAAAAATGGGTTTTAATTGGAAAGAAAAGAGAAAATGACACTCACCGACCACACCAAGCAGCCTCTCTCCCTCTCTCCCTCTCTCGCTCTCCCTCTCTCTCCTGGGCTCGCTCTCCCCAGCATTTCGCTCCGCCCACCACTGCCCAGGTACCACCCACCTCCCAGTACAACTCTGCTCTGGGGACACGTGATTGACGTGAGATGGGCGGGGCTCATAGGTCAAAGCGCCACCCTCATTGGCTCAGCCGAGGCCTGTCAGTCGCCTCTGGAGACGGTGACGTCACCCGGCGTCGTCCTCCCAGCTTATATTTTGTATTTTTGGTTTTTTTTTTAACCACTCACTAAATCTGTTTAATTTTTCTTTTTTTTCAAATTTAAAGAAAAAATACACACATATAAGTAATAATAATAGTAATAATGTATACCAGTCAGACTGCAAGATCAGCAAGGGGTTGTAAAAAAAAAAAACCCCGCCCACGGTCTGGGACGAGTCTTCCCCCAGCGGCTAATTAAACCTGACGTCATTGTTTCCATGACGTAGAGGTTTTCTATCTTGATTCACTGGTGTTGTCCCGCAGAACCGAATCACACCAGACCCGAGAGCAGTGCACAGGCACACAACGGGGGGGTGGGGGTGATTTGGGGGGTGGAGTCTGTGGGGCATAATTTGGGCAAATCGTAGCTGAACAGGCATGACAAGAAAAAACGATTAAAAAAAAAAAAGTTCCACAATCATGCTGTATCATCTGAGGTACTAGGCAGTGTCATGTCACATGTAAACTGTGCATTTGACTCTGGACATGCAATAATGCATTGAATCATAGTATAATATATATATAATATTGTAGCATTACTAAAAAGATTAAAGGCATTGTGGAAATCTCACCAAATTGGGCAAATCCTAGCCGAACAGGCATGACCAGAAAAAAAATTCACAATCATCCTTTATCATACGAGGTCCGAGGCAGTGTCACGTCACATGCAGACGGTGGGTTTGACTCATTTATTTCTTTATTTTCCACTCTGAACATGTTATAATGCACAAAAATGCATTCACAGCCTTAAAAAGAATAAATGAATCCTGCGGATATCTGCTTTTTTAGAAACAGGGGACTGCACACCTCTGGGAAGGGGGAGCATGGTATAGCACTGCATTTCAGCATTAAAAAGAAAGAAAACACAACTTCATCCTGTATCATCTGAGGTCTGAGGCAGTGTCACGTCACATGCAGATGGTGGGTTTTTATTCATTTTTTTCTACTATAGTCATGCATTAATGACATAAATTATGCAAACACTGTAGTGCAGCATTACTACATAATATACATTTAGTGCATATGGTGCAAAGTACAAATGAAGGTTTATCTCATTTATCTCTGAATACAGGCATTCTGCAGGATTCTGCTTTCTGAGGAATAGTGCACTGCATGCCTCTATGGGGGGGGGGGGCACTTTGGACAAATCATAGCTGAACAGGCATGACAAAGAAAAAAGGAAAACAGGTTCCGTATCCTCCCTCCTCATCTGTAAGGTCACATGCAGACGGTGGGTTTGATTCAATTATTTAATTATTTTCCACTCTGGACATGCTGTATTAATGCACTGTATTACAGCATTACAGCATTGCTCAAAAGAATAGAGCCATTTTATTTTAATAGTGCTGGCCACATACTTAAAAAATGTCAAACTGAGGCGACAGAACAGGGGTCTCAGTTTTGGTTCTCCACCGAAAGTGAAAAATGTAAATGAGATTTTCCCTCCTGCGCCTCATCGTTACCAACTGCATTGTTTCCTGTGGTCGCTGCAGTGACGAGGCTGCTTCCATCGTTTAACTTCAACTGCACGGCCCGACCGAGGCTGGCAGGCGGTGCAGAATCAGCTACCAAGGTGGGAAGATCAGAGCCTGGTCTGCGGTTCAAGAGGAAAGAGAAAAAAGATGCACGCTACCAGTAAACAGCACCGCCATTCAAGCCCCGCTGTTTACTTCCCCCTAACATCTTTCACCATTAACTTGATGTAGAACATCACTACACCATCCTATTCATTAATTGATGTCTGACTGGTCCAAGGTTCAGGGTCACGTTATTGTCATCAGCAGCTGTGAACACGAACACAGTGTGATGAGATGTTTCTCCACGGACCACAGAGAACATACAGCAGCACTCACCTTTCAGCAAGTTACCACAGAAACGATACAAACAACACAATAAACAGACACACACGAGTGTAACAGTGACGTAATGTAACAGTGTAGCATGAGCAGGAGGCAAACTGTTGCTCTATTGTATGTTGACAGAATAATAGAAGGAATTAATAAAATTAATAAGAATAAAGAATTCAAAGAACATATCGCACAAGAATAAATAATTACACCTTTTTAGGAAATTTAGCTGATTCAGTTATTTCCTCCCTTCACAGGTTCTAGAGATAAACGAAACTCTCTGTGTGTTGTTCATTATAAGGCTGTAATACTGCTATTATTTTATATTAGTCTCACTGATGCGTGAGAGTTCAACCCTGTTATCTACATGTACATCAAACACACACACACACACACACACACACACACACACACACACCAGATTAATCTGCGGAGAGTTATCAGTAGAACAGAGGAGCGTCGGCCGAGCGCCGAGTTCAGCTTTCTCTAAAAGAGACGTTTCTAACCAAACCCTCGAAGCTGCGTAAAAATAAACGTGAGCACCAAAATCAGCACCGAGATTCTAGAAGAAACACCACAGAATGGAGTTAAACTCATTTTTGTTGCCTGGTGTTATAGATTAAAAATATTGCACGTGAGAAATGAATGCAAACCTTCCAGAATGAATAATAATAACAATGCACCATGCAGTCAATTCAAGTCTATTTATATAGAATACACAAAGGCCATTCAATGTGCCGCACAGGAATGGAATATAATATACATCAGAATACACTGATAGAAGAAATGAAAGAACATGTGGCGCGAGAAAAAAAATAATATAAAAATAATGATGTGAAAAGGAGGCAGAATTAATAATAATATTTCACCATATGGATAAAACTGAAGTCACGTTTATTTATGTAAAGGTCTTTCAGTCGCAGAACTGAATAGTAAAATCTAAACCAACAACAGAAGTAAATATGAGAAATATAAGTAAATGTTCCAGAATGAATGATAACATTGTAGCATACTCTATTGCACAAGAGTAAAGTGTGAAAGGGATGTAAATCCTGCAGAGTAATCTCACAGGCCCCAAAAGCCTGGTACAGCGTGTCTGGTTTATAGCAGAGTGGGCACTGCGTGAACACGCGAGTGTGTAAATGTGGAACATGTGGCCCATATGTTGCCTTCAAGGTGAAAAACCTTTGCCGCCTCGTTGCTCTCCAGTTAGCATCAAATTCATCAAAACGTCAAATGTAGGCCTCGCTCGGCCACGAGAGGCTGTCAACTAAGTTTCCTCTCAGGCTTCCAAAAAGCCTCTGGAGCGGATGGGACGCGGATCCTATTTTTATTTGTGCCACTTTCCACTTCTGAGGTTTTTTTCCTCTTCTTTTTTTATTCCGAGCCTCTCCCATCGGTCGGCCTCTTGTGGAAGAGCTGGAGCAGATGTCCCTGTAAAGCACAGAGCCACGAGAACGGCCACCTCCTGCCCCCCCTTTTTTATACCTCTTTTCATTTTATTTATAATTTTTTACGCACATACTGCAAAGTCACAACTTCAACGCTCCAGTTATCAGGGCGTTCGTTCCCACTATATGAGGGCATTAACAGAACAGCACACGTTAACTTCAGAGATACAAGTCGACGCCCCCTAAAGGAGGAGGCGACTAGTTGTTAGAGCTGAGCGATTCACGACTCATCTGGGTGAATCACCCGGATCCATTAAATGACTCACGAATCACAAATCCGAGGTCTCGATTGAACCGGATCCGTCGA
>JBBPDH010212511.1:0-13681 GCA_037974565.1 Clupeocharax schoutedeni
GTCTTGTCTTGGTCTCGATACCCTCTGGTCTTGGTAGTGTCTTGGTCTTGGTCTATGCGGTCTTGACTACAAGTCTAGTACCCATAATGAAAATATACTAAGAGGAGAATACAGTTAACATTAAAACACTCTGTACAATAAGTAGAATAGACAGTTGCGTATAAGTACCTTTATCAGAAAAATTTAATTGTGAAATTACAAAAATGCAGTTGTCAAGAGAGAAGAGGTATTTGGAATCAAAATTTATTGCACATAGTGTAACAAGTATTGCCCATCAAGATATATTGCACAGTATTGTGATAAGAAGCAGATCAATAATACAGATCTGGATAAAATAAGAGAGCACTGCAATTTAGATTTAAATCAGCATCTCTGAGTATGACCACCAGTCCATGCCAGTGTCTGTTAAATTCCTACACAAGCACCTCTTTGTGCTTCATGAGGTACTGATTAGTGATCATCTGAATCTTATTTAATGAGGAAAAAAAACACTCTCCTCTCACAGTGAGACCAGTTGGGTGGTAAAACACTAGTAGAAGTTCCTCAAAGGTAATTTATTGCCATCATTTCCTTTAAAGTTACGCTTTAAAGAACAATATTTTTATTTGGAAATTAGGAGAAATATTGTCAGCAGTTCTTAAAAACTAATGCAGAGTTGTTCAGTTAAAACCTGAGAAACTGAGCATTTGTGGCTCCTGTGTGACATCTCAAGGAAATATTGAGTGATTATCTCACTGTGATGAATTTGGTCTGATAATTCATAGAAATGGTCGACTGCAGGACAAGGCTCTGAATAACTGCACGGGTTTAGAGTAAAAAAAAAAAAACAACACATTGCTGTTAATGCACCAGTGTTCAATAAATATTTTATTTCTTTGCAGATTTATATTTTAATGATTACTTTTAACAAAAATAATAATAGGAGAACAAAACTAATCATTACAGTTGTATTACTACGGCTAGTGTGTGCGGTTCCCTTTCTAAAGTGAACAAAGAACAAAGTAATGACTGGTTATTGAAAAAAATATATATAAAATAATATTTAAATCTATGGAACAATTGTCATCTTTAACAATAAACATTTTATTAATTGGCTATTATTAATACTAATAGTAGTTACGTTATTCAAGATTCAAGATACTTTATTTATCACATGCAGTCATACAAGTACAACACACAGTGAAATGTGTCCTGAACTATTACACCTATTGGTGTTGTCTCTGTCAAGCTATGTATTCTTGAACTCAAGAAAATACGTTTCCTTGCATCTGCACTAAGAGTGGTCTGGGTAGTCGGTAGTTCTGTTCGTACTTTGGACAAAGCTGGTTTGGAAATATCTCTGCACCAGTGGATTTTAAATGTCACTCCCTGTTGTGCCTCTGTACCTGTACTCCCATGTCTTCAAACCAGAATAGCAGTTAGGTGCAAATGAGCACTCGTGCCCACACAGAATAGCAATATACCTTTAAACTGCCTGCAAATACAGGGGCCTTCATGTTGTATTACAGTCTGTGAACATCTTGAGTAGTTCTCACACATCCCAGATGATTTTCTTTAGGGAATACGGGTGAATTATTTTTTCAGGTCTGTTTTAACGGCGTCACATGAAGGCTCAGTCTGATTTGAAGGCTTTTGGCCATCTCAGTTTGCAGCAAGATAATTGTGACATTTTGAATGGGCAGCTCCTTTGTGTTTCTCTTTTAGTGTGTGTTGTCAAGAAAAATCTATGTATTCTACCTATATAAGTAAATATATATAGAATAAATAGATCTCCGTTCTGGCTGCCTTGTTCACTGACTGTTTCACTGATTAAACTGCAAATGCAAACTGGAAAGGGGTTGATAAAATGTTAACTCTTGCTTGACTTAGCAGTTTCATCTTACTCTCAATGAACCTAGCGGTTAGGGAGTTGCCCCGGCGATCAGAAGGCTGTTGGTTTAAATCACAGGACTGCTAGTGGCACCACTGAAGGCCTCTTGAGCAAGGTAACGTCCCCACACACTTCTCCTCGGGTGCCCCCATTGCTGGCAGCCCCCTGCCTGACTGGCTGAATGGGTTGAATGCAGAGAAAGAATTTCACGCTGTTCATCCTGTGTGCTGTGCTGTTGTGTGTTCACGCATGACTATAAGGGGCCACTTTACTTTCTTTACTTACAGTTTGTGTTTTAGTCTGTAGGGGTCACAATTAGCCTTTTGCCTAACTTTGCACTATTAACTCCGCTCGTTGACCTCTAGTCTGATTTCCACTGAGATTTTAGCTCATCATTGTCCCTTTTCCCAGTCCAACCCGTTGTCTTTGTGTTCTACTTGAATTTGGGAAAGTGCCTCCTTGCTCAATTAAGACCTCCAAAAAGCCAACAGTTGAATAATCTGAGCAACTCTAATCCACATTTCAATTCAGGGGATTACACGCCCCCTATAGTGCAATTTAGCACTTTGAGCCAGCGCTGTGCTCCGCCGTGTGCCTCGTGGGGCCCTGGAAGTTTATCCCCATTCAGATGACAGATTGACTTAGAGACGGAGGGTGCCACTGAAAAAGCTGCCTATAAAATGTTTACACTAGATCAGTCAGCACCCAAGAGTTAAAAAAAAAGAGTGTTCTGTTCCAAGATTTAAAGAAGTCACCAGTTGGTTGGAGTGACTAGCAGTGAATGTGTGTGCGTTGTGTTCCATTGTGTTCTAATTGAGAGGAATCTGCTGGAGGTCAAAGCCCAGTGTGTCCTGAGGGGGGTGTTGCTCTGCAGAATCTGGCCGGCCGAGTGCTGAGATTTGTAATGAGACAAGCCAGCAACCCCCCCCCCCGGTTCGCCCATTGTGCAGCTTAACAGAATGAGACACGCACCAGAGGACTGCTGTCTGCTGTTTGCTCGCTTGGCTAACGTGTGATATAAACAGTCTTATCCCTCCGTGCTGTCATTTTTTAACAGCGATGATAATTAATTTGTATAAATTGACCCATCAGCTGCCCCTGCAGGTCTGTGTAGCGGAATAGAGAGCATCTTGGGTTCCCTCCAAGGAAGCTGCATTTGAAAATAGTGTTGCTTTTTATTTCTTTTTATTCTTAATACAGAATAATCTCCCTCTCTGGATTAGTGAGGGGCTGAAAACATGGAGTGAAAATGAAGACGAACTCCCTGACAAGTGGCAGCTGTTTAAAATCAGTGCATTGGGGATAAGGGCAGTCGTTTTTACTAACAAGTTTTGTAAATAAATTACGTTCACTACATTTGTAGCATAATAAAGATCAGAGTTACAACATGTTGTTTGCTTTTATGACTTGTTTAATGAGCCATTGGGATGTGGAAATGCAGAAGCTTATCATAATGGGTGTGTTGCTTTAAACCCACTGACGTTTCTACTGGAAAAATAACAGCGTTGACACTTTGACCTGCTTCATTTCCAGTAAAACTGCAGGAGAACGAAACGTTTTGACTTCCAGTTCACATTGTGCTTGGCTCAGTTTGACACGAGACATTTATCTTAGGTAAAATGTTTAAGCGGACCACCAAGATCATTTTTTTCACTCATGAAAGTAGACTTTAGTGTGATTTTGCTGTGCTTTTATAAGATAAGCCTTTATTAGTCCCACAAGTGGGAAATTTGCAGAAAAATATAAAATTCTTTCTCTGCATTTAATCTATTTACCAAGTGAAGCTGTGAAGCTGCCACCAATGGGGGGCGCCCAGGGAGCAGTGTGTGGGGACAGTATTTTGCTCAGGGGTACCTCAGTTCTGCCACTAGGAGTTCTGGGATTTGAACCACCAGCTTTCTGATTGCAGGGGCAATTCCCTAACCACAATTTACCCCATGTGAGAAAAACACGACTGAGTTGTGTTGTAACTGGCATTATACAGATTAAAGTTAAAAAATATTACTAAAATGATTCACAAACCTCTGTTCAGTACTATGATTCCACCTTCTTTTATGAATACATCCCGCTCCATTTTTCTCTTTAAAAGAAAGCAGACTGTGTGCCAGTTATTTGATGCAACTTCCTTTGAGGTAAATGGGGGCTGTCATGTCCGCAGCCCTTAAATAGAGCACGGTTCCAGTGTCTGGTGGTGTGTAAGCGAGACGTTTAGTGACCCGGCTCTGCTGCTTGAGTCACATGACCTGGCGGCATCTCCGGCTCGCCCTCGTTTTCCAGCGATGGCTGGAGTGGAATTCCACAGCCCGAAACGTCTAACCCCCCCCCCCCCCCCCTTCCATCTGCCTGCTTAGCATTGCCCCTCAGTACATAATTAGCCGCACTATTTTCAGTGCAGGGATTCCCAACTGCGCCTGATTCTCTCTTCCACCGGACACCTTCTTAACCTCCCGACAGTTGCTCTTGTCTGCCGATTTGTTTCCCAGAACTTTTCACTCTCTGTGCACTCCATTGAAGTGGGCTCCATTCGACTGTGATGTGACGCCCTGGACGCTTGTCTCGTTTTTCTTCAGCCTGCACAAAAAGCCGGGTGAACGCTGCGAGCAGGCAGGCAGGGTTTCAGGCATTCAAGCCCACTTCGAGCTTTGATGGAGAGAGGTCCTGCTGCCCAGAGAGCGATACGTCAGTCATGAATTCCGTTTCCGATTTGCTGGAAGGTGCTTGTCACTCACCCAAGGATAACATTCGTTAGCGCTGCTTCATTAAGAGCCAAGATCAAGCTGTGAGCAAAGAGCGCTGGGACTATGCGATTTCAGCGACATACAGAGGGGCCCATTCAGCATGTGAAATAGTGTCTTAGGCCTAATAGAAGGCCTTATGAGGACTAGCTGGCCTCCCCAAAGCAGCAACGACCCCGGTGTCAAGGACCCAGCTCTTGTTCTTGGCATTTTCTTAGGTTTTCATTCGAAAGCCACAGCTCTGGAACTGTAAAAGCTGTAAAAACCGTGGTGTCGTCTCTTCAAGTGGAAATTTAGATGGCTATTATATTTTGTTTCTTTACCACCCCCTCTTTTCTGGCCCTGTTCATTCCAGTACATAGTCAAGCTTGGTTACAGCCCTGAGTCAGTTTCTGCTATTTAATCCTAGAAGTAAAGTAGAAATTGCCTGTTGTTACAAGAAACTGTGGTAATTTACTTTTAATTCTTTTTCATGTACAGTGTTTGTGTAGAAGAGGAGATTTAAACTTGGTGTATGTAATAAAAAGTCGATCAATTCAATCTTACTTTACTGAAACAAAAAGCATCTGCAATTTTGCAATTCTTGGAATCAAAACAACAATGTCATGAAGATAGACTCATCTTTCAAAGCACAGTGTCATTGATTATGAAGTTAATAATGCAGTTAAGTGCTACATAAATGGTTGAAAAAAACAACACTAATAAATGAGGCTTAAATGGGTTAAAATATGAAGGAAATGGAGGCTAAGTCAGCTGAGTAAGTTGTGAGTAACCACTTAACAAGGCTACCAAAAGCAAATTGTGAAATCTGGTCATTTGTTCTTCCTCTCTGTGTACCTAACAAGCACTTTAAACCACCAGCATACTGCCTCCCTCCTTTTTCTCCTCCGCCTCCCTTCAGTGTTAGGGGAGGGGCTCAGATACTACACCAGTGTGTCAGACACACACACACACTCAGCTGAGAGAGCAAGAGTGGACTCCGCGTCCTCTTCTTTATGGAACACAAATTCAGAAATGCTGGATAATCTGCTGGTGACCCATTGTGATCTCGGTGGAATTCATTACGCTCCAGTTTCCTGACCTGACCATCAAAAAGGGATTTTTCTCATTTACTTTTTTTTCCCTCCTCTCTCTTTTCTCCTGTGAAGAGTGTGCTGGAACGCTCCCTGGAAGAGTGAGTACTCAAGAGTTGCTCCAGAACTAGTGCTTCATTAACTGAAAGCTGTTAATGATTGATCCACTGCTGCAGGCTGTTTGCTTAGTGTGCATGAAAAAGGTGAGGGGCGTTTACAGGACTGTCCCACTCCTGTTGCCACATTCTGGGGAAGTGGCAGGGCTCTGATGGCGTGGTGTTTGTTATTACATCTCTTTGGGTCTGGGGGGAGGGAGTGAAATTGGAAGGGGGTGGGGTGTAGAGGACAGCGCAGACATAAGACAGCTCCTCCTGAGCAAAACCTTATCGGCAAGGTGATAGGACTACAGGACAGAGCCCGAGGAGTGTGTGTGTGTGTGTGTGTGTGTGTGTGTGTGTGTGTGTCATTTTCAGGACAAGAAGAGAAAACCAGAGTGCTGGATCAGCACTTTTGGTGTGTTATAAAAAAACACATTTCTTTATTAAAAATCTGGCATTGTGTTTTTGTTGCTTATAATTAACCTCCAGTATTTTGCAACAGAAAGAGTGTAGTCTGTTAACACTGATCAGTTAACCACAAGCAAACTCTGTAAAATAATACAGAACTCTGACTACAAATGCACTTACAACAGGAGCCAGTGGGCCTTTGATTCGGCACCTTTAAGGTTGGGTTATAGTAAAAGTCAGACTAAGAAACTCTTAATGCATGGGTCTACCCATATACATCACTGCCTTTCAGAACAAAAGCTCACATCTGTTTTATACAGTAGCTTCTCTTTATGTTGTAAATGAAACATGGATGAGTAGAATGGTCCAGGAATAAACTTGTAACATTAACCAGCTTTTATTTGAGTATTTGTTATTTTATTTTATTTTCAGTAAGACCAGAGTCAGTAGAGTAGCTTATGTGAGAACCTAGCAATTTACCAGGGTGTGTTGGAGTCTACACTGACTTGTCAATGGTAAAGAGGTGGTTTTACTGCCAGAGATGTCTGTTGCTTCCTAAGTTATTACACACACACACACACAAAAACACACACACACACACACACACACACACACACACACACACACACACACACACACACACACGCTGCTCCCCCTCTGACTGGGGCCTGGGCCAGCAGACAGGAGCGAATGTGGCAGCCAGTGCACTCTGCTTCAGTCTGAATGCAGAGGAACTTTCCATGAACTCGTGGGTCCAGTGTGGCTTGCAAACGAGGGGAAAGAACAGAGAGCTGATTTTTGTCTTTTAACCACTGTGATCTTGCTTTTCTTCATGTAGTCATGATGTCTGCAAACTGAGTGCAGAAGGTGAAGCCACCACAGGATGTCTTTATGTACATTTGTGTGTCAACAGAGCAAGTAGACAGAAGTAATAGATTGGTTACTCATGAATGGTCACTTCCAGCTCCTTAAAAACTAGGGCCCTTTTAGAGCTGCATCAGAACTTCCAGTAGGACATACAGCATCTATCAGTATAGGCTTGGATTTCTTTACAGTAGTGGTGATATGAGCCAGTGTCTGCCTAGACTCCAACATTTTATTTCTTATCTAAAATGACCCATGAACCTACCCTTGTCTTCTGAGTTTTAATATGTAAATCCATCTTTACAATCTAGACCAACTACCTCAGGCAACAAAAATGTATTTCACTACATTTTGTAGTGTTTCTTATACAATCTCGGCACGCAGATTTCGGTGGTGACATTTATTTTCATGTAGCTTCAATGGTTTAGTTTGAAACATCATCTTTATGTAGATAACAGTAAGACTAATATGAAAAAAAAATTGTAGTATTACAACAACCTTATAATGAAAAATATACAGAGAATCTCTAGAGAAAACCATAACTAAGAAACATGAAACAGACTTTGATTTGTTACCCAGTGCTGTTTAACCTTGATTGTAAAATACCCACAGTTGTGAAACATTTTAACAAATCAGTGTAATTCCCCTTTAATAGCAGCGAAACATTGTATCAGCCATGTGAATGTTTGCATGTGATTCATCAGGAGAAGTCCGTTTGCGAGGTCACTGTTATTTTTCTGAGTTTGTGGGTTTGTCTTTCCAGTAAACAGGACTTTTTTTTCCTTGTTTCTTATAACAATCCTGAGTTTGTATCTCTTTGTCAGCTCGAATCACTTTGTAAGTTTTTGGTTTCTTCAAGAGAACTTTTTTTGGTTCTAATTCTAAGTGCTTCCTGGTAGTTTGTATTCGTATGGCTGGTAATGAATGATTCTTCCAGTCAGAAGGAACTGAGCTTTGAGACCTTGTACCAAGTGCTAACATGACTGCTGTGTGAGCTAAACATTTCTTACCATCACAAGAGGGAAAAGTTTTTAATGGGTGAAGGGAAACGGTGCTGAAAGGGGATGAGTTATCTTGGTCTGGAAGAAAGAAGAGAAGACAGAGAGAGAAAAGAGGCACAGCAGGGGAGAGCAGGGAAAGGTAGCAGGGAGAGAAAACGAGACAGGGTACAGTTGGAGGGTGCTGACAACCTCGTTCGCGTGTTTTCCTAGGGATTGATCCGTAAAAACAACAGCTGGCAACGGCATTGTGGGTACAGGAGCCCCGACAATGCTGTGGCCCGTGTGAGGCTGTCAGAAAGGGTTTGGCGGGTTGGTAAAAGATGGTGCCTGTTCTGTCAATACTGTACGGCTCTGCCTGGACCAGTGCTCAAAAACTCCCCCCAGAGAAACAAAGACAGCTTTAGAACTGACAAAGAAGTGATGCTTATGTAGAAACTAGTTGCTCACATCAGAACTTCAGCTGAATTTGTTCCTGTATTGCCCAGTATTGTTCTTCCACATTGACTTCCTCACTTAATAATAAGCAAAGGAAAAAATATCTATTGATTTTACACTGAAATCTCATATTGGTAAAAAAAAAATGCAAACTCATCCCAATTATTAGCCAGAATTTCCTTTTATTCTTTCTGTAATTGGCATATATAGTCCCTTCTCGAATCTTCGAATCAGTGTCTTTACAGGGCTAGAAAAAGTATTCGGAAAGTTTTGGACGATTTCTTTTGGGGCATTTATCATAATATTTGGCCTCATTGGAAACGAATGTTCTCAGAAATGATGCACACATTCATATTCAGCGTTCCTGATTCTAATAATGGAATAAAAATAGATTTTTTTTAACTTTTAGAACAATATAATAGTGCATGTGTTGGTGCAGCACCAGTCCTCCACCTTTCCAAATATATCTAAGAGTCCATGGTTTGCGAGAGGTAGACAGAGAGGTGCATATACATATACATATACATGTACATAAAGACAGAGCTTTTTAGAGCAGGGACGCCTTTATGTGTTTGTATTACCAGCCTTTGCACACCAGTGACTTAACTGGGCTACACAGTTGGCTTAGCTTTATCTCTGGTTCGCATCGTTACGCTGTGTAAATCTCTCCTGGTTGCTGGCCTCTCTTCCCCCAGTTTCTCCTGACAGCCTCAATTTCCCCTGGGTGTTTTTCTTCACTACTTTTAATGCATCTTCCATTCACCTGCCTTTCCTTGTGTTTACTATGAAAGATGTAGAAACCAGGTGACAAAATTAGGTCACTTTATCACAGCTGGGCATAAAGACCAAGGATTGTCAATAAGCTTCGGTCTTCCTGCTTCTTCACTCCCTCAGGCAAGAGCTCAGTGTTGCAACACCCTTTCACAGGATCTACTCAGTCTGCGATGCTCCAGTCGTTAACTGCTGACAGCTATGATTACTATCTGTCTCTGGTACGTGAGGCTGCTGTGTCCACAACCCCCATGTCATGTTTGCTTTGTAAGTTCACTTCACAGTGGAACACTGCTCTGCCCTAAACTGGAAAAAGCAGTATTGTTATTGACAAAGGTCTACATCGGAAGTCTTGGAGTAACAATACAGATCTAAGATCTGCTCTCATCAGTTCATGAAACCCATTCAGAACTGTGTGATCTTAGCAGTATCAGCTGCCTTGATTTCTGAATGGATGTCTGTTGGCAGACAACTAAAGTTAAAAAAGATTCTTAAGTCGCATTGGGCCGACGCCCCTATCCAGAGCGATTTATAATCATCAGTTACAGGGACAGTTCCCCTGGAGTCTCGCTCAAGGCTACAATGGTAGAAAGTGGGGGTTTTTAACCTGCAACCTTGTGGTCATCAGGTTCACAGGCAGGTGTTTTACCCACTAGGTAAAACGAGACTACCATCTCTTGGTAGAGAGACTACCATCTCTTGAACAAGCCCTTGTAGGAAGCAGTGTTAGCTTTAACCAAGTTTCTATCTAAAGTGGATCTAAAGTGGACACTTCCTGCATAATTAATTTAAACAGTCATATGGAGTCCAGTGTAAAATTCTGAAGAATTCTGAAGACTGAATTGTTCATAATTAGTGTTAGCGGTAACTTTATCATTGTCAATATTTTGTTTCAAAACCCAGATGTGTATTTTTACTGGTGGATTTTGGTCGCAAATATAATGTCTTCATTAATGCTATAGACAGTGTAACTTCTGGTTCATATCACCGT
Source organism: Clupeocharax schoutedeni (assembly GCA_037974565.1). NCBI lineage: Eukaryota > Metazoa > Chordata > Actinopteri > Characiformes > Alestidae > Clupeocharax > Clupeocharax schoutedeni. Next base: position 10,247 of record JBBPDH010212511.1, read on the forward strand.
CGTTGGAAAGAAGAAATCTGAGTCAGTAAGTTTCTCTGCAATGCATCATTTCATATCAAAACTCTCTGGATAACTCTGGATAACTCTGTTTGCACTTCACACGTTTCTTTTTTTTTAACATAAACACTGCGGTTGTAATTTGCTAGAAAAAGAAAACAGCATTCCTCTGAACGGAAAGCTGATTCCAGAGCAGTGACTATATAAATACAGGCAAAGTTATACTATTGTAAGCCTTCAACGCTAATGTAAGAGGCACAGACTGATCCCAGGCATAGACTGGTCTACTCTTACTTTGATGCATGTGAGACATTGACTGATCTCTTTCTGGTAGTGAGTGTAACTCATCAGCATAAAGCTCAAGAGATATGATGATGAGATGGGAAGCTCTAATAAACTTTGGGCGTGGTTCTGAGCATGGTTCTTGGCTCTTGGAGCACATAGGTCAGCCTTGGAGGCCTGAGGGGGTGGCGTCGGGGCAGGCTGTGTGTGCTTAATGCTGGGAATTTAGTAAACATGCGTCTTTTTGGGTACGTCAGAGGCCTCCTCTGTGTTTCCCAGTACACTTTGCTCTCTGTGGCATGATGTGGGAACAAGCTTTGCCGCTGGAGTACAGCCAAAGCCCAGGAGTCCAGGATTGGCTTGCTTGTGTTTGTGAGACCCTATGAGAGAGGAGGAGGGGGTACTCAAAGAGTACTGACATCAGAGAAGGCCTGAGGCTTTGACATAATGCGCTCAGTTTCTTGTTTGAGTGTGTGAAGGGCTCTGCAGTCAGCTAGAGTTCCTGAGAAAGAAATCTCAAACAGGGCATGTTCACATGTTTCACGAGTCTTCGGAAAACTGTAGAAACAATGTAAGCGTGCTAGATATTATTTGATGGAATCCATCACTGTCTGTTCTATACAGCGACACAACTGGATGTGAGGTCATTCTAAGATCCAGTACCGAGTAGAACCCTCAGGTATTCATATGTAATAAATATATTATAAACCTAACTTTAAACTCCACTTTATGTTTCAAGCTGAACTTTTTGAGTTTGACTTGAAGCTTCAGTTGCCAAAAGCTAGTAGTTTAATTTAAAAAGTAAAGAAAAAATGTTTAAATGTAATAAATAGCACTTTTTCCCTGTGTTGCAAATATTATGTTACTTAAATTTTTTTTGTTTGTTTATTTATTTATTTACTTATTTATTTTACAGAGACATGCAATTTTGCACTGAAAACACACAAAAACAAACACAAGCCTACACACACTCACGCACACAGCTCTTTGTGTTGTTAGATGAAACATGTGTTATCCGGATGCATTTTAAACAGACAGGTCTAAAGAGTGTCTCACATCACTGATAATGTATTGTGTGTGTAAAGGAAACACAGCATGTCTGTTTGGAAGTCTAGCGTGCAGGTACTTACAATGCTGATGAGCCAGCAAGGCTGATTAATGGCTTGCAGCATAAATACAGCCCTGCTACACACACATATGCACTCAAACGCATACTCACACGCTTACACTCGTCTGATGTGTCAGAGCATTCCAGGTTGTGCCCTTTAATCTCCATATGGATCCACTGACCCTGGCATACATTCCTCTTCTCAGTGCTGTGACACTCCACACATAACTGCCATCTTCAAACACACATGCTTTCACGCTACCGGCCTTTTTACCCATACCCTTGATGTAAACCAGCAGGCCCGGGTTTAGTTTTGATGGAGAGGATTGGTGATTTAAAGTGTGTGTAAGCCATGACTGTGTGTGAGGGAAGAGGAACATGCCTCTGTCATGTCATGTCATGTGACTGTGTATTCTGAAAGTCTGCTGATTGTGGTAGGACAAAAAGAAGAGTGTAGTTAGTGTAGTTCACAAAACCTGCTACAGTCCAAGTTTGAATGAATACAGTGTTATGACAGATACTGTTTTCTACCAGGAGCTGCAAATATAGAGGTGGCCAGTAATAAACAATATTACTAATAAAGCAAGTTGTTTTGTTTCAGACGGAACAGTTCAGTGTGTGTATATGCATTGTGTTAGAAGTAGAAAGAAGTTCAGTTCAGCAATGTGTGTGTGTGTGTGTGTGTGTGTGGGTAGAGTTTATGATTCAGTTCTGATTGAGAAGTCTAGTAGCCTGAGGGAAGAAACCCACTCTGGCAGTGGAGGCCCGTATGCTACAGAACTCTTTGCCAGATGAGAGGAGATAGAAGATGGTGTGTGAGGGGTGTTTCTCAGTGTGTGGTGTGACAGAGAGGAGACGGACCACAGTGATCATCTCAGCTTTCCTCATTGTCTTCTGTAGGGTCTTGTTAGAAATGGAACAGTTTCTATACCAAACCATGATGCAGCTACAGAGGATGCTCTGTACAGTCCTTTTGTAGAATGTCCATCCACCATCGGTGGACATGTAAACATCAGATCTGGCACCTGTGGTATGTCCTGAACATCCAAACCATGGAGGCTCCATCTCACAACTTACAGGACCTATGGGATCAGCTGCTAACTTCTTTCAGATACCAAAGTCAGAGATATTGTAGAGATATTGTTGATGAGTCAGAGCTGTTTTGGTGGTGCAAAGAGGACATGCACAATATTATAATATGCCTGATGATTCCCACCCATGGTCAGCAACATGGCCTTTACTGCTTGACACCTCTACCTTCTACAGCAATAGCATTTTTAGGGCACCTCTCTTTCTTTGTTTCTTTATTGTCTTTTAGTGTTTACTTTTGACTCTCTTCCTCACATCTGCTTTACCTAACCTCTTTGAGTGCATGATGCTGTGTGTCACACAGGTACTCAGAAATTAAAAAGGAATGAATCAGAATTTGTCATTTCTTATCGTCACAGCCTTGTATGGGAAAGTCCTGAGCTGTACAAAAAGTCCTAGTTTATTCTCTTGAAGGAATATTCAAGAGAATAAAGAGAATAATTCAATTTAACGCGTTAATTTGATTAATCAATCACAGAAAAAAATAACGCATTAATATTTTTAATGCAATTAACGCCTATAGACGTGACGTTACACTTTGTAGAACTGCAGCCAGATACTCTTGGGTAGAGCTGGACACTCGGATCCTTTTTTCGGATTCGGCTCCCTCTGAGTCACTTAGTAAAGTGATCCGGATCTGCGAGTCACTATACACTGGTAGATTCGCTCATTAACCTATCGGGCTTTCAGAGCGAACGCGGCACATGCTGTGCTCGCTGCGAGGGTTTGCGTTTCCTCTCAAAAAACAGAAAGAACATGCTGCACTTGCTGCAGGACTCGGCGCAAAAGTAGATGAGGTTTTCTAAACTCTCCTGTCCCGGATAACAGAGTTAGCACTAGCGCTAGCTGTGTTAGCACCAAGAGAGAATATGATGTGGGCTTTGTAGATTCTGGACACTCAGAGACTTTTAAGATGAGCTTTTCCTCCATACCCTGTGTGTGTGTGTGTGTGTGTGTGT
>JBBPDH010212528.1:0-13678 GCA_037974565.1 Clupeocharax schoutedeni
CCTGAATGTGTGGTATCCTTTCATCCAACTCTTAAACGTGTAACATGACTGCTAGTAGTGCTGGGTGTCCGGGGAGGTGGGGTTCTTCTCTATTTCTGTGTTTTGTTTCTGTTTATTGTTTTTTTCTTTCTTCTTCATATTTTTTTTTCTCTCCTTCTTCTGTGCCTTAATATTTGTGTGTCCTATGCATAGTCCAAAAATGGAGCATATATCCCGCACCTTATCTATATATACTGTGTCTTTACAATGCTCAATAAAAAATACTTGAAACAAAAAAAGCACACATGCAAACACATAAATACAGAGGCATGAAAACAAGCACAGCATACCGTGGCAGTGGCGTTCCGTGTGGCATTGAGGTTTTCCAGGGCTACCTCTATCGCCTTCTCTGCCTGCTCTATAGCTTCCTGAGAGGAGTTCAGGGCTTCTTTAGTCTTAGTGATGGCATCGCTTACTCCCTCTGCTTGGGTTCTACACACACATAGACCACAGACATACAAACTGTTGTAAAACTGTTCCTTTCCAGTGACAGATGTACATGAAATGGTGCTTTGCAAAATATAACTTTACAATATGCGTTTGCAATGCATCTGGAAATAACACTCAAGTTTACTAAACCCTGTAACTTTTCACATTTCTGAACCATAGTTGATTTGGAGCAGGGTTAAAAGTGTAAAACTGTGGCGCTACCGTCAAACTTACTTAAAAACAGATAATGCATGCAACACTAAATAATCAAGTGCTTTTCCACCAAATATTCTGCATTCCTATAATTCGATTCCAGTTCAAAACCTGAATTTGGGAAACAATAACATGCACAGGCAATGCCATAAATCATTTCCTCTTTTACTTAAAATGCTGTTGGCAAATAAATTTAGCCCGTGTTTGAAGACTGTACCTCTGTCTAGCTGCTATAAGAACTTCTATTGTTAAAGGAATCTTTCTGTCTAGACACAACTGATAATTGGCCGACATCAGGAGGTGAAGAAAATTCCATGCTAATTAGATTGAAAGTAGTTGGCAAAACTCAATAAATGTAATGTGATGTGATTTCCAGGATGGCCCTCTGGTCCTCCTAAAAAGGGATGTGGGAGAGGTGTGCATTTTGTCTTATTTAATGTCGATACCACTAAAATGGCACATTTACTCATATGTGAGTGTCGTTCATAACCTTTGGGACCTTTCAAGCAGAGCAAGTTCTCTCTGTGGCTGAAACCTGCCATAAATCTCTTACTTTGCATTTTGGGCTCTGTCGAGCAGCTCCTTGGCCTTGGCCAGCTGGGCAGAGGTTTGGTTGAAGACTCTCTCCACGTCAGTGAGGTTGGCGATGTTGTCTTTGATCTGCTGCACTACGCGCTCCAGAAGAGTCCGGTTGACTGGCATCTCAATGGCCAGCACCTGCTGAGCCACTTTCTCTATGCTCTCGGGATCTGCCCCCTCCTCTGAACACACCACACGTGCACTTAGGGCTGTTCACAGCTAACAGTAAATCCACTTAATAAAACATGAACCTGTAAAGCACTAACCTGTCAAAAAGTCTCTGATCGTCTGGATGAAGTTCTTCAGGTCCTTAGTGGAGTTTTCAAACAACTGTTTCTTCTTCTGGGCTTTGTCTAGAGTGTTCATGGCTTGGGTCTTCACATTCTGAGTAAGTGTGGCAATGTCCTGCAGCTGTGACAAGCAGGATGACATATTACATGCATATAAGTGTACGTACATGCACAGATACATCACATGGACAAAAGTAGTGGGACGGCTGACCATTACACCAACAGGGACTTCAAAAACAATGTTTTTAAATCCATTGACTTTAATATGGAGGTGGTCCTCCCTTTGAACCTATAACAGCTTCCACTCTTCTTGGAAGGCTTTCCATGAGATTTTGGAGAGTTTCTGTGCCCTTTCATTCTGTACATCGGGGTGAGGTCAAGGCTCTATGAGTTCTTCTACCTCAAATTCATCCAAACATGTCATCATAGACCTTGCTTTGTGCACTGGGCCACAATAATGCTGAAATAGAAGATGGCCAAAATTGTGTCCAAAAAGTTTGGTATGATGAAGCATTAATATTAAGCTCTTCACTAAAAGTAAGGGACCTAGCTCAAAAACTGAAAACAGATGTGTGCTAGGACTTTTGTCCATGTAATGTATATAGCTCAGAACAGCTTCTGATAGGGTCCCAGGTGAGTTCAGTGAGTCCTTTGCATCCATTTGAATGAAAAAAATGTTCCGTCAATACAGCACTGCTTACAATGACATCTGTAAGACATCTGGAAGTGCTGTTGAGACATTTTTAGAGCCAGGCAATAACAGTATACACATTCTTATATTGCCTTATTAGTATACACACACACACACACACACACACACACACACACACACACACACACACACACACACACAGATACACGTACCTTCTTGGCCATGTTCATGAGTTCGTCACTGGCAGCTGTCAGGTTCTTAGTGACCTCATCAGCATCGTGCAGTGCCCTGAGTGACGCCCCAACAGTTCCGTTACAGAGTCGTCCTCCACACAGCAGTGTACCATTACTGTCTTTGCAGCCAGTACCTCCACAGGAGCTGTTTGAACATGAACCATTGGCATTGCCACCACACACCTGCACAAAGAGCAAAAAACAGACAATGAAGCTGGAAAGCAAAAAAAAATCTAATTTACCATGCCTGTCAGTTTATAATAACATATTATAGTAATCAGGTTTAGTTTCCAGGATGCATCACAAGTTACCATTATTTTAATACTTTTTTTTAGTTTTAGTTTGTAAATGTTGTTTCACAAATGTGACTTAAAAAAAGTCTAGTTCCTAAAAATGGCAAATAAACAAAAGAAACTAGCGTTCTTATTTAAAATTTCGAAATAATTTGAAAACCTATGTGAAGGCTTCAGTGAACCCCATTTCACTTAGAATACTTTGAATTGCTGTTGCTAGTTTCTTGGTGGCATGGCTTTATCTTTATGAAGCACTATCTCAGTACAGAGTATTCACCTTATGGCTGAGATGATGGATCTTATTGTCTACATCTTGTACTTTCTTTTCCAGCTCAGACAGGGACTTGTTCTGGGCGGTGAATGTGCGCAGGAGCTGGTCTTTCTTCTGATTCAGGAGAGTCTGGGTGATATTGCGTGTGTCTCGAGACTGCTCCACAGGGCTCTCCGGCCCATAAACAGAGGCATTGCAGCGCTTCTCAGCGTCCAGAGACTGCTGGTAGTACTTCTTCACCTTCTCAAACTTATCTGGACAAGAGAGGGCAGAAAATGCATTTTCAGAATATGGTCAAATCAGAATCAGAACTAGAAACATCTTTATGTCCTAAACATTTTTATGCCCTAAACACAAGATGTATGAACAATTCCTCTTGCTGCAACAGTCATGATCAGCTACCGTGTCATTATCAGCTACTTTAGAAACACTGATGCTGTGTAAAGTGATAAAATTGTTAATATAGCCCGTCAAACTGTCTTGTGATGTGGGTAATTTTATTCTAAGCACCCACATAAAAAGCGCTTCCTTGCTGGTACCTGCAAGTCCAGCAGTGAGATAGTTGTCCAAGTCTCTACGCCGCTGAGCCAGAGTGTCGTTGAGGTCTCTGAGCTCCTGCTCCACTGAGGTCAGATTCTGTTTCAGAATGATGTCCTGCTCTGCTGTGGCATTCATCTCTCTCTCTATGCCCATCAAACGGCCATCAGTGACGGCTATCTCAGCCCTGAGCCACAGAAAGTTCACAATTAGGCTGTTTTTAAAGTGCCTGGGAAAATCCATTAATGTACCAATACTTAATTAAAAAAACTTAAATATATATGTACATATATCAGTAGAGAAAATAATTCACTGCTACATTAGTATACATCAGCTAAATGAGTTAGTTCACATTCTTAGGTTAGAGTTAAAGTAAAGTTAAAGTAAAAACTTTAATGTTTTATTTGTTATTTAAATGTACTCAAGATCTAGTGTTCATTAGTTTCAGTGCTTATTAAAATGCATTTATACTGGAAATGGTGTGAAACATGAGGTAATACATGTCCTGTCTTTACCTCCTTCCTATACTGAATTCCAACCATACTTTTTTACTTATTATTTTTGCACAAAGTAAATATGCACTTTAGTTACTGTATATAGATGACATATCTATATAGTTCTGATGAAAAAATAAGAGAACAATGAAAAATATTGAGATTCTCAGGTTTTATCTTTTATAGGTTTCGCCATAGTTTGTAAGAACTGCTGACAATATTTGTAAATAAATTTGTTAATAAAATTGTTGTTCTTTAATTTTAAACCTTTAATTTAAATGAAACTGGTCACTTTGTGAGAGGAGGGTGTTACAGCAGTGTTTTTGTGTAGGAATTTAACAGACACTGTGGAATGGTGGTCACACTCATAGAGATGCTTAAAAATGAATGGCAATGTTATCTTATTTTTTTTCCAGAGCTGTATATGACTTCATATCAATATCATAGCAATTTTCTCTTTGTTTATTTTAAGCCCCTGATCTGTCTTTAGGCAGCTCTTTTCCTTGACGTGTATGTAAATTACTTGTGGATGACGGAAAAGAAGAACCTGCTTTATAAAGCACAACCTCTAGTGGCTGCTCTGTCTAACTACAATACCTGAGGTCATCAATGGACTGGCTGATCAGGTGGTATATTCTGTCTCTGTCTCCATCATTCAGAAGGTCCTGGACCTCGGCCAGCTTCTTCTCCAGCACCCGTATTCGGGTGTCACTAACCCCGGGCACTGTGCCCGTCTCGAGGATCCTGTTTATGCGATAGTGGATGGTTTCCAGATCACGCTGAACTTGGCACACAATGTCATCCCAGTGCTGGAAGCAGGGGTGGCACTGAACACACTTGGGAAAAGTTCCAGTGTAACCTCGGGCACATTCGTTGCAGAGGCGCCCACCTGCCATCTTTCGGCAAGGGCACGCCCCTGTGGTCCGGTTACACTGAAGAGCTTCCGCACCCAGTGGGTCACACCTGCACTCTGCACAGACAACAGGACAAGCTGCTCTAACATGTTTACACCATGCAGCAATATGTTTTTCCTTTGTTGTTTTTCTTTTTTCCAAATGCTACTGTTTAATCTTTGTCCTACATGGAATTGTTGGTGGTTTAGTATTATTTACTGAAAAACAAATAAGAAAGAAATACTGCAGATTTAAAAAGTTTTTTTTTTAAATCTGTTGCTGAATAAATCCTTACCTTTACAGTGCACGTTCGGATCCCCCCAGTGAAGCGGCTCACACTCAGTGCACTGCGGCCCTCCAAAACCAGTCCTGCAGTGACACTGACCACTGATCTACACACACATAAGAAGATGAGGATTGATGATGAGTGAGTGATCATTCAGCAAATGCTCAAAAACGCCAAGCAGATGGTGGTGCTAGTCATACCAGGTTGCAGTGTTGGCTGAGGGAATTCTGTGTGTGGCACCTGCAGGCCTCGCAGCCGTGTTCCATGCCCAGGTTCCAGTGGTTAGGGGCACACCGGTCACAGCTGTGGCCTTCAACATTGGGCCTGCAGGGACACTTGCCTGTGTCCCTGTCACAGTGACACAACCCATCACTGCAGGAACCCTGCTGAGTCCCCAGTGTCATACATGTACAACCTGCATGTCAGAGGGAAATAGATGAGAACGTCAGAGACACATAAAGGTAATCATTGCAATGCACTGTGAGGAGCAGGTCTCTTTCATTCCTTAGCAGCTTTATCACAGCAATCACTCACTCACACTTCTCATGCATGGACAATAACAAGAAAGAAAATTGAAATGTGGACTTAAAGTTGTAAATAAAGAATGTAAATTGAAGTGAGCATGTGACTGTAATTAATATTATAAGAGGCGATGTAGTAAAAACGTAACTCTGTAATTACATATAAATCATAATGCAAAGTAAATGTACTACATAGCAATAATAATAGATAAAACACATCATTATCAGATTTACTGTTGCCAGCTGTGAAGGTTTTTTGAATCTGATTTTGATACGGACAGCTACATGACAAAAGAGCATAAGAGAGATGCTCTTTTGGCTCCACTTACGCCTGCAGTCCCTGGATAATGCGTTGCCATAGTAACCAGGTTTGCACTCAGAGCAGGACGGCCCGTCTGTGTTGTACAGACACTTTAGGCACCGGCCAGTACGAGGGTCACATGAGTCCGGATCCTCAGTAACTATGTTCCCGTTACAGTCGCACTGCCGGCACTCCCCTTCAGCCTGCTCAGGGTTACCATAGTAACCAGGAGCACAGCGGTCGCAGCGAGGTCCTGAGAGAAGCAAGGCCATTATTTAAGTCATCAGATTCACAGAAATGCAGATTATACAGCTGACACAGAAGTCAAAATATCCATATTTAATGAGTTAGGTGCACAGTGAATACTAACAGGGAATAATGGGTAGACAAAACAGCTAGAAAACCACAGATGAGAACTGTATCATGTATTTAATTAACTGATTAATTGCGTGACTCAATGGTCCCTTTTTAGGACTTATTTAAACAAACTCATTGAACCGTATGGTTAATTCTTCTTTATTATCTATTGCTGCCTTTAGGCTGAGGAATACCTTAAACACAAATATCAGGGTTTGCTTCAACTAGTGACAAAATGTAACTTTTTCTTTTGGTCCATGTTTTGTTTTTGAACCTATATGTATATTTTATTTCTTTCAAAAAAGAGACTGAATTTTCCTGAGAAAATGTTTTCACATTAATAGATTCTCAACACAAAGCAGTTTATTTTTGACAAAAACGTTTGTTGAATACACACATTAAAAGACATCACTCCTTCCATGTGTTTCAGTGTTTTATATCATTACTGTGCTGAGCTGTCCTTTAGTGCAGGTTTTGTGGTTAATTTTTAAAGCTGTACTTTTGTTGTTGTGAAATGTAGTTTGAGAATTAATGATTTGATGGATGGATTGATTGATTAATTGATTGATTTCTTTATACATTTACTGATTGCTTGGCTGACCTGTGTATCCTTGCTTGCAGTGACAGATGATCTGGCTGGATTGTGGGTCCACACGGCAAGATTCTCCATTGGAGTGACCACTGCCGGGGTTCCCTGGACACGGACAGGGCCGGCAGTGATCCCCTGATCCCAGCACGGGATTCCCATAGAAACCATTAATGCACCTAAAGTATGGAAATACAGGACAATTTAAGTATAAAGGATATACCGCCATGGAAAAAAATAAGAGACCACTTTTCCCTCTTTTTTGTTTACTGTTTGTACAATTTGCGGAAGTGTGTGTGTGTGTAAAATGCACAGTTTGCTATTATTTTATGAACTACTGCAGTGTAAGCTGTGTAGGAAATGTGTTGTGAGTACTGTAGTGTTTGTAGAGGAGCTTTTCTATGTGCTGTATTTCAGCAGCTTCACTCCTGATTCAGTAACTGACAGGATGAAACAGAGTCACACATGCACATGGTAGATTTTAATTATTGCAATTGTAAATGAATTGCAAGCGTGTTATGTAGTTAAACATTTCTACGGTATAATACATTATTTATATGTATTATTTTACATATGTTACCCAGACATTCTTTTGTCTGGAATTTTGAATCAAGTGTGGTCAATAGTGTATAAAACAATAGTGACATGCACATTTTACACAAACACACAAATTACAAAAGCTATAACTAAAAAAAGTGATGTGATCTCTTGTTTTTCCATGACTGTATGTTAACAGACTGGATGAAGGAAAAAAACTGCAGTTGTGTCTGACCTCTCACACATATGACCAGCTGTGTGGTCTCTACAGCTGATGCAGGCGCCAGTATGTGGGTCACAGCTCTCTGCGTGCCCATTACAGTGGCACGGTCTGCAGTTGGGGAAGCCCCAGTGGCCGGGTTGGCATTCGGAGCATTGGCGCCCGCGTGCCCCGGCATTACATGGGCACTGTCCAGTTGAGGGATCACATTGATGTCCCGCTGAGCCATCATGGTGACATTCACACGCTGAGGGAAACAGAAAATACAAACAGGGCTTTTTTTATTGCTTTTCAGAAATGTGTATCAAGCTCCAGTCCTGGCGGAGCAGTGACCTGCACAATTTAATAATCATTTTGTTATTGTTGTTTTAGCTATAATTTTGCAGCTCTGCTATGTAATCTAACACCACGATTTAATAATAATGTTGTGATCTGTGTTTTAGCTATATTGCGCAGCTCTATTATGTAGCAGGTCATTGTTTCCCACCTGGTGTTAGAAAATCTGTCGTTATACAGTGCTAATCACTGTAAAAGGGCAAAAGCAGACATTTACTTTCTTCCAACTAGTGTCTAGCAGGAGAGAGAAGAACTCATCTATACTTCACACAGAAAGCACCAGAGCCAACTCACAACCACAACAGGATGTAGCATCATTAGAATTCAAGCTAGGGCCTTAGTTCCCATAATCTATGTAACACAGTTCAAACTGAAATGTAACCAAAAAACCAAAAAGTTGCGGACCCCACACTATGAACATTTTTTACATTTTCCTTTCTCTAGCACAACCGACTTCAACTCATTAACAATCTCCTCATGTGCTGGGCCACACCTTTTAGTGTAGAAAGCTCATTCATTTAGGATGAGATAAAACAGAACTTTATTTATCCCGAGGGAATGTCTTTTGTCATGAGAATGTTCAGTGCAACAAGTAGTATAAAGACAAGGCAAGCAAGGAAAAAAAGACAGTAACAACAGTGCAACTAAAAATAACAAAGGACTTAAGGAGCTACAGCCCTAAAGCATCTTACCAGTGCAGCCGTAGGGTCCAAATCCATATGTTCTTGGTGCACACTGGTCACAGTTACGGCCAATCACATTGGGTTTGCAGTGACACTGACCTCCAACCTTGTCACACATTGCACTTAGTGAACCCTGAGGGTCACACTGACAAGCTACAGAGAAAACAAAGAGTTAGCACAAACAACCACTGAAGTATCAATGTAGAAACCCTTGAGTAACCACAAAAGCAGGCGTGTTCTCAGTGTCTAAGTAACAAGCTAAAGATCTTTTTTAAAGCTGAAGGTTAAATATTGCATAGTTGTTACTCATCATGGTACACAAAGAATTCAAGATTCAATTCAATGTCTTAAAATCACGCATGTCTTTATAAATATATATAACTAGTCTCTTCTGAAATACTTTTTCAATGGCAGAGCTTGAACAAAATAAGCACAAACATGGCAACTCCTTGAACCTGTAATGAGTGAAAGTTTTGATTCTGTTTTAAAATGATTATACCTGCAGTGGTTATGCTCCTTCATATGACAGTGTTAGTACCCTTAAGCCTTCTAAAATGTGGCTCTAGGCCCTGAGGGCTCTGAACTCACTCAGTGTGCCATCGTGGATAAGAGAGGAGATACTGCAGATGAGTTTGATACACATATCAGCCAGCCGTGGCATGGGAGCAGCCATGAAGGACTCCATACACATATAGCGCACCATCTCTTCCCGCCTCTGCTGCGCCTGGGGGTCGTTACCCTGAAAACCTGGCAGCTCCTCATACTTGGGCATCAAAACAAGCTAGAGAGAGAGAGTGGCAGTACTTAAAAGTCATTGTATGTGACATTGGCACTTTTACTTAAATTATTAGTGAATTTTACTGTGAGTTAAACATTTAATGGGTAGATCAAACAGAGTTTTCTGAGTCATTTCTGATTTAAAAGATGAATCAAAAAATGTGTACATTGTTATACATGATCCAAGCAACAGAAGTGAACCCATTCCCCAATTACTTCATTACTTTATTTTACTTCATCATTATGTATTAGGGAGTTAAGTGTATTTCCTTCTAATGATAATATACAAAAAAGTTTCTATTTCATGTAACCACAAGATGGCGATACACTGCTATATACTAGCTTGGTGTTGCTCTATAGCCCATGGGGACAGAAGCTGTTTCAATCAATGTAAATTGTTTTTTTACTTGTTAAGCGCAATTACTTAAAAAAATTATTTACTTTCTTTTAAAAAGAAAAAACTCTGAGACTTTCGTTACATTCTAAGAATTAATCCTCAGTAATTACACAGAAAAGAATGTACACTGGTTATTCTTCAGTTGAAGGCATGTGGATTAGAGTCCACTGGTGGTTTAAGTGTAAAGAGTGAAATCGCTCAGGGTAAATGAGCAAGTCAAATGTTTGCATGTTCTTCGGTGACTTAAGTTTCATCTGTATTTTTAAAACACATGTTCTGCGTATTGACTGCAGTGCTGTAGTCCTAACCGAGTCGACGAGGATGTAGGCAGTGAGATGTCTGTAAGAAACTGCATGGCGCTGGAAGCGGATAGAAACCACATAGCGGTTGCTGGGCTCGAAGCAGAAGGGGCGAGGCATCTGCACGTACCTGTGGAAAATTCAATGTTGTTAGTGGGGTTGGGAGAAAAAAAATCTATTTTACATCATAAAACAGTATTGAACTGAAAAGAGGCCAGAGTGTCAGTGTTTTATAATTTCATCAATATTTCCAATATTCTAATATTTAAATGTGTATTAGACCCACTGGTAGATTAATAAAACAAAATCCAAGACTTTCCTAAGCCACAAGACATGAAATGTTTAGAAGGGTTTAGAACAATTTCACAATTCTGTTGTTTTCTGATGACATAATGTAGTGTTTTCAAGTGCATTAAAGTGCAATTTATGTAATAGCACTTATCACAAATATTCACGACCGAATTTCTAAGCATTGACCCCATTATGAGAAGATTGCATGTTTGATAGCGTGCCCCCCATCATGCAGCTAGCCGGTGCTGTTAGACCACCTAACAAAATTGGTGGTTGGTGCTCTCCTCAAAGTGTGTTATGCTGACCAAAAACTGGTTCTTTGCTGTGATTGGTTTCAGGTGACTCAGGAGAACCACCCGCCAACCTTCAGCCTCACAGTGTTGGTGGTATCACACAACTTGGGGAGTCTGAGCTAGTAGGTGGAACAGATATAACGAAATTGGCCAGAAAATAAAGAAAAATCAGAACAGAACTGTATCTTCACACAAATATTGTGAAAAAACAATAGGGTCCATAGCTGCTCATGAATTTAAATGCTGTCTGTTTACACTATGTTCAGTCTAAAAACCAAAAAGAAGTACCCAGTCTACACCATCCCATCCCCCCCCCACCACCACCACACTCTTTTCTTTTAGATAACCATGTTTTGCCTACACTAAAGAACTTCTGTAGACCACACAGGAGTGGCCTCGGACAATTAAACAACAAAGATAGAAAAGATGCCTTTGTTGGCACGGCAAGTCACGCAGAGGAGACACAATTAAGACTTCAATAGTCCAGGCCAAGCTTCCGATCATGCTCACAAAGCAACACAGACTTAATGCTCACTCATCAGGTAACGCAGAGGGACTACATTTTTGAAAGAGCTCACACTTTGTACATCTGCCTAAACACATATGCAAATATAAAAATATAATGGTTTGTTATAATTCTATTAAAAAAAAGACAGTGAGAGTTAAGGAAAACAACAGAATGTAGGGACGGGTGCTTTAACTCCTTAATGCTGTACCAGAGAAAACAGAAGAGTAAAAGTGTTTTAAAAAAGGGGAAACTTTTCACTTCAGTGCTAACTGGCTTAAATACAATTTTGCTGTTGAAGTCAAAAGTAGCAGGTATCAGCTGCTCATTTTAATCAGATACGGGCACCAGTTCAATTCAAATGCAGTTCAAACTTCAATTTGAGCATCAAGTGCACACATTTGCTCGTGTTCACACACACACACACACACCCACACACACACAAACACACACACACACACACACACACACACACTTTTTCTTGCACACACCAAGCTTTCCTGGCTCTAAGGCTCATTTTCAGCTCAGCCTGTTAATTGGTTCTGCTTGAGCCCACAGCAGCAGGACACAACAGTAGGAGGAAACACGGTGTACTGAAGCAGTCACACACATCCGGGACTGAGGAAAACACAGCACAGTGAGCCCATTGGATCTCACACACACACACACACACACACACACACACACACACACACACACACACACACCTGCGCTGGAATTCACTTTCACTATTTCCTCCAAAATCAACTTAGACTTCAATAAGACACAACATCTCTCCTTAGTCATTATATCATAACATATCCTATCCATTGCTTTTGATCCCTTTAGGCCTGGAATGAATGTTGAGAAACTTTCTACACCTATCATTTACTTACAACTATCCATGGAAGACAGGATTTATCAATTCCAACAAGCCCTTGTTTTCTCAAAGATGAACCAAGAGACAGATAACTATCTTATATAACCTCCCATAACACTTTACCAAAATGCTTAAGAGCTGCTTTAACTCTTCTCACTTGTGAAATGGTATCTGCTGCCAGGAATTTATGTGCCTCATCACAAGGCACACAAGTAATCCATCGTAAATGAACTTGCCAGACTCACCTAACTCATTTCAATCTCTGTGCCCTCATCTTGAGTCGTGTTTATTTCACTCTGAGTTGGTAAAGAGGATTTCCAGCCCCACACTGAGTTTCATTTGCCCTGAAGGCAGGCATTGCCAGACTCCTGGGTCTGAGCCAGAGATCCGATTAGTCATATTGCCACGCACACAAACACACTCCATTGTGCCAGAAAGTAACCAAAAGCTCTGGGGTGGAACCAGAGCTAGATGTGGCCGAGAGTGTTCTCCGCTTAGTGCAACATCAAAAGACATTATCATTAACACACTTAAAGAATCAGTTGCTGTATTAACTAATACTCACCCATACACCCACATGTCTGGCACGCTTACAGGAAGAGCACCCAATCACATACAAGCACCCAGAAATATACATGCATGCCCACACACACTCACACACACTGTTACCTCTTGTGGTGGGGCAGGGTGACTGTGTACATCTGCTCAGTGGGCAGCAGGTTTCCACAGCGATGGCTGGTGGGCAGCGAGACAGACGTGACACTCACAATAGCCTCCCAGTCTTCTGTGGACTGTTTCCAACAAGTGTCAGTAACATGTTTTTTTTAATAAAACTGTAATGCTGATCAGGATACACACTGCCAGTAAAATGTTTGAGGACACAAAGCTTTTCAAAATGTCTTAAACATGCTAAAGATTAAGCAGGTAAAATTCAAGAGAATGTGTAAATACTTGAGACTGTATTTGTTCTGGCAATAGCTTATGACACTTTGATAAACATTTATGTTCAAGATATAGTCAAAGTATTGGGTAACAATTAGGGATGAGTGAGTACAGCATTATCTGTATCTGTATCTGTTAACCATATAAATGATCTGTATCTGTATCTGTACTCAGACAGGGCGGGGCCTAACCCGGAAGTGGGCGTGATTTAACCTGAAAGTGGGTCGGGTTGTCTTGAAATGGGTGGTGCTTTAACCGGCTGGTTAGAGCCAGCTGACGGTTTTAAAAAGAAAAAAAAAAGTCTCCGACAGGCAGAGACGCGAGTCGCATTATACCAAGCAGCACGTCTGAACACACCCCACGTTTATCATAACTCTACTGGTTAATGACCGAGGGAGAGACAGAGATAGAGAGAGTGCGCTGTTCTCTTCTCTTCTTAGTGTTCTGTGTGTAAGTGAGCAGAGCGGGAGGGGAGGGGCGCTGTGTGTAGGGGAGGGGCGCTGTGACTACTCTATCACAGAACGCAGACACAGTCAGCTACCCAAGGAGAATTTTTATTCAATCC
>JBBPDH010212573.1:0-13674 GCA_037974565.1 Clupeocharax schoutedeni
TTCATTTTACTTCTCAGATATCACTGTGTGTGTCTCCTATATGATATATTTAACTGACATTTTTTATCGTAACAACCAAAGATTTATACAGGAAAATAATGACTATTAACAAGGTTCCCAAACTTTTGCATCCCACTGTATGTACCTGCCAATACACAGCCTTGTTTCAAATGAAGGAGAACTGAAACGTTTAAGAATCTGGTCAAAATCTGCTGAATGCCAAATAAAAGCCTCTGTATTAGGAGGCTCCACTAGCACTAGCAACCTTGTTAATAGTCATTATTTTCCTGTATGAATCCTGTATAAGTGTGATTATTAGACAACAATAACTAATATGTGATATTATTTTTACAAGTTATTATGTAATAACATTTCAGAACAATGAAAATATAGCCACATAAAACACATGGTAATTATTTATAAATACACTAACATTATCTTTCTGCAGTAAAGTAAAGTAATACACATGCCATTCAACACAGCACAAAAGAAGGCTTATGGGATCCAGCATAAGGTAAAATCATGTCATAAAACAAAACCTACTTATGTGCATTTGACTCCTATAGCACTTTTGCTTGTCTATTATAAATGTTTTCCTATAAATCAAAAATGTATACCATCATAAATCTCACAAACGAAAGATCTCTGATAGCAGTTAATTGACTTATAAAATGCAAACAGACCAACCCCCCCCAATTCCCCCACACCTTATATGGTTTCAGGCTAATGCTGTCGGTCTCACTCAACCACGTTGTCTCTATTCCCTTAAACTTAGTTCCTATAAAAAGAGTAAAGCTTCGTCTCAGTAAAGAGTGTGAGACAGAAGTTGAGGTTAGGTCACAAAACCACTTATTGTTTCATGCTAATTGTACGGTTCCACGGTTGACCAATGTCTAGCATTCTCAATGTTCACCTCCACCCACTGATTCCAGACATGACCATAACATTGGTACAAACATAATTTTGAGTTCAAGGCAAAGTCACAGTTCTAATGCCAAGACCAATTATAATATAACTCCCCTGATTACTGTTCTTACTATCAGCTCAGAAAACTCCTTCAAAAGCCTGACATAACAAACACATTCTTGGTCTGGCATGAACTTGACATAGCCAAAAAAGTAAAACATTTGGTGACTAAAACGTGGTTTGTGGCCATGATTACGCAGGCAGATGTGTAAATAGTTTCCAAAAAAATTCCCTTTTTTGCACAAATAATGCCGGGAGATTATTTTTAATCAAATAAACTTGACAGAACATCAGCTCACTCCGTATTAGCCATCACTGTCCTGGACATTTTCATGATTCCCATGTGTCTCCTTCTTATACTGCTTATGATTAACAGTTGAGAAGGAGATAGACATTACAAATAGGCAAAAGAAAGCAAAACAAGAAAGTAAGTCAACAGAAGAGAACCAGTGCCTTTCATGGACACAAACATAGTTCTTTTGTTCTTCTTAAACACGTTTCATCCTGAACTCTAAATTCCAGAAACATCACAATAGTACCTCCTTGTCCAAAGTTCTGGGAATTTTACCAGTTCCATTAAAGAAACAACTCTGTGGTACCAGCAGGTTTGGCAGCACCAGTACGACTCTACAAATAACATCTGGCTTTCCTCGTCTACTTTGATGAACAAAAGGCAAAGAGCTGGATAAAAGAGTTTGTAGTGTATACATTTTTGGCACTCCTTCACAAAAAATTATTAAGGCATACAATATCCCACAAGGAAAGTATAGTCTTTTTCAGGGGATATAAAACTTTAATTGTAGCAAAGGGCACGTGGTTGTCAGCTCTGAGCTGATCTTATTTGGAAGAGAGAGAAGGGAACACATCAATCTGCATTTACTTTCGTGAGCATTTTATCCGGATGCTACATTTTCCATCTACGTCATAGTGTTACTAAGCAGTCAGCTTTGCATTAGCTTTGATTACTTTTGATTAAGCTGTGATAAATGCTTTTTCTTGAACGTTTACTTGAAACTCACCCTTGACATGGAAGCACAAGTGATAGCATTTAGTTCTCACAAAACATAAATGTGAAAACACACACAAGGAAACAGACATAAAACTTCATAAAACTTCTAAAAGTCTTACACTGCCAGAAGCAAATCTTATGTGCAAACACCATATTTTGTATGTATTTATTATGCATTTTACATGTTTTGACATATTAAATACAACATGACACATATAGTTTTGCAACATATTAGCAACATATAAGCATTGTAGAAGTTTGCGTTATTCATACATGAGGAAAATGAGAAATCGGCCACTTTTGTGGTATGTGCCACATGAGATTTGTTTCTGGCAGTGACTTTTAGAATTTTTGTGTATTTTTTTTATATGAGTATTGACCTCATTTGGCTCCGAAACCATGATAATGAAAGCTTAAAAAACATCTTAGCTAAAAATAATTAAAGGCAAGCATATTAAAATATTGCTCTTGCACCAGGGCATAGCATTTTTCATCATGAACTCAGACAACACACACAATGTTTCTACTTTATGATCAATGCTTGCCTAAAGAAAGCCTGTGGAATGGCAGATCCTTAGGAAATTTTTCATAGTGAGAATTTGTGAATTAATAATGGTAAATGTATGGTGGCATAGTTGGTAAGTCAGTAGTTAATATAGGGATGATATATGCCTGAAGTTCCTGGTCAAATAGGCCACAATTGAAGGTCAGGAACCACAACACTTCTGACCAGGTTTTAATTTCAAGGTGGGCTCCCATGTCAAAACCGGACATTTCCTTTTTTAAAGGCACTCCACTTCTCCTAATAAATAGACACAAATGTTTTCACGTTTATCCTTCCTCTTTCTCAGATATGTCCAGATACTTGTTTTGAGTCAACACATTCTCATTGTGCATGATTACAGACACATATGTGGACATTTGTGTTCAAACGAGAGAGCTGTGCCAACTCTGCTATGCACCTGCCCAAGCTCTAACACCTGACCCTGCGAGCAGACACTGAGTGAGATCATCCAATCGGCAAGAAGCCCAGCAGAAAGATTCTTCAGCAGTGAAACCGTGTCTTCCATCTTTTCAAACAACCCACTCATGCAATCCCATGATGGATTCCCGTCTCATTTTTCAGAAGCCCTGTCTGCCACCCTCTGGCTGGGTTGCTGTGCTTTATGAGGGAAAGCGGGGACATGGGTAATCTGCTGGCAGCCTAGGTGTCCCAGTGGTGCCTATCCAATCCCATTTGATTCTAGGTGATCAAAGGTCTGATGTGGGGCTGGCAGGAAAAGTTGTTTGTTTTCACAATATGTCTGGCTTGAATGGGAGACTGAGAGTAGTCTTCATATTTACACAGACCCCATAGAGAGAGGGAGAGCTATGATGTCACATTATGTGCCTGAATCCTATTAAGTGCTAGACTAACGCACAAACAATAAGGCCAATCCTATATTCCTCATGTGTAATATTAATTCAACTTGTGTCAATTTTGCAACAAGGTCTAAGGAATGCTTCAGCTCCAAGAAGAGTTAAGACGCCAAAGTCCAGTTCGAATCTTTTCCAACTGTATGTATGAATTTGCTTCCTGTTGTCCTGTTAGCCCAGACCAAAAAGTCCTAGAACCACAAACAGCATTATCTGTATAAGGTGAAGTGCAATTAGGAGGCTGTTTGAGACTGCAGGGTGGAATCATGCTGCAGACTTGCAGATATGAGGGTCATATGAGGAATAATTTTTCATTATCTCGTGGACTTCCAGTAAATGCTGTAAAGTTAGGTCGAGGTACAGTCAAGGTCGGTTCCAATAAAGTCTGTAATAAATAATAAACACATACAATCCACTGACTTCAAGCATAGCAGAACTATATAGAATGACACCTTCATTTATCATGTTTCAAAATCCCACATTTGGGCTTTATATAAGCGATGTTCTTTTCTTTTTAAACAGCTTTAACACATATGAAGTCCAACTTGGACTGGGCCAAGCAAACTGGGGAGAGGGAAGCAATAAACCTTTAAAGTCAACAAGACAGATAGCCATAAGGCAAAGGAAGCATCCAGACCAGATAAGAAAGCCAAAGAGCCTCATGGTTCAGAGACCACAGGCTGTGCCTGCTCACTGTATTTAGTAAAAGTGTTACTGATGTGTTGGAACGGAGCCTTCCAAACAGCTGCAGCAGCCTTTTGCGGTTTTTAGATACTAGTACATGTTCCATGTGCAACAGCCATTTACAGTGTTTATAAACATTACAATATATAGCAAATCCCCACTTATACGCGTATCAGCAGTCGAGGCCTCAGTCTATTAATAAAGTAATAATTGTTCGTGGAACCCCCAGCATGTATGCAGAAACTGCAGGTATCCTCTGCATTTTTTTTTTTTTGCTTTTGTGATGTCCGGGCCACGTCCCCTTGTCCTAGTGCTGGGCTGTTTATGTTTGGTCATGGCAAGGCAATCAGATGCTGAGCAGCAGAGTCTCATTTCATTCAGGTGCATCTGATTGCCTTGCTAACCGCCACGCCTGAACATAAACAACCCAGCATGAGTACAAGGGCACGTGGTGGATGAGGCCTGGACGTAATAGCATTTTTCGTAGCAATATATATTTTTCATGTGTTTTAGTGCTAAATTATTAAGAAAAATATCATTTACTAATTTTGTAACAAACATAAATGTGAATTCAGCTACATATTATATAAAATATGACTATATAAATATTTGGTTCTGTCCAGAGAACATAAAGAAAGTGCATCTTGGGATGGTGAAATACCGCTGTACTCAGAGGTGCGAGGTTTGAGAATAGCCAATCAGAGAACGTTATTTATTTCTCCTTGCTGACTGTCCAGAATTTCCCCTGTGGAGTGTTTTGAGTGTTCTCATGCCAAAGAAAACGTGTGCATGAATTACAGTGCAGTCTATACATGGATAACACCAGTATTTTACATTATTTGTACACTCTTCACTGTACAGTAAAGAACCCAAAAATATGTGGGAGAAAACCTTGACCAGTGATACCATCAAGATAAAAATTTGCAAGTGATAATCTAATTGTTGCTACATATATAGCTAATTATATGGCATCTTGCATAGCTTATTACCTGCTCGGGAGTATTTGCACATTAAGTTCATGGCGCAGTCAGAAAAAGGGTGTTGGTAGTGAGCCAAAAAGTAGACGCATATCTGAAGCTTAGTTAACTCAAGTGTTTCAGCCTGGCCCTGATGGCCTAAGCAGGAGCCCTAAATCAATACCACATCTCCTGCCTCTGATCTTCCAGTCACTCAAAGGTGGTCTCTCCCTTTACTCTTCCATTTTTATGGCACCTACAGTGTGATGCTTAAAACAGCGACGTGCATAAGCATGAGAAAAAGTGTTCCTAAGTCAGCAATCTTACTCTAAAGCCTGACCTAAATGAATTATCACTAATATTCACCATTGCTGACATTGACATTTGACTGACACTGAAAAAGAAATAGCTATGTTTAAAATGGGCCTGAAGGTCTGTAGGACATAAGAGCATCTGAAGCAGCTTGATACTGATGAATGAAATTACAATATTCAGTTATTAGGTAATACTGAATTACAAAATTGTACGATCAATTGCAGTAAGAAATCATACATACAAACAAGCATATTACTTTACAGTTATATGCATACACTAATATGCTATGTGCTCTGTTATTTAGCAAGAACTTGACAAAAAAAGGAAAGGACCCCAGTCACTGTAATCCTATGTGGATAATGAATTATCCTAGTTGGTGGATGGAGCTGATCCTAGATCAGTATTCTCAGTCTGAGATGCTTAAAACATTTGGATGCACTAAAGCAAACTGAACAGTCAGTTCTGACTGTAGCATATGTGTGCCTTTCAGCCTCAGAAACTACAACTAGTAGCAGGATCACTTCTGAAGGGCTGCCCATCTTGACTCTAGTGGTATTCAAGAAGCTTGTGGAATGCAGGCACGGTGCAAGGATGCGGCAAGATTCTGGCAGAGGAAAGAAAACACATACATGAAGCCTCTTAAGGCCAGATGACATGACCTGGCTGAGTTGTCTGCCTCTCAGACAAGTCATCAATCATCTGGTTGAGAAATGGGTTTGTGCTGTAGTTATTATGATGACTCTTAGAGCCTTTTCTAAAGTTTATGGCCAGAGGAGCTTCAAAAGTCTGAACTGGGGTCGAGCATCAATCTAGTTTTTGGTTATTTTACTTTTTGTTTCAGAAAAATAATTGTTGTGAATATGCTGTGGATCTACATGGCTCCATCTTTTCTCTTTGCAGTTATTGTTGTTTGTGACATGTTTCTTTTTATATCAGACACTAGTGAATGATAATACATAATAATACAATTAGATCAGAATTGGATTTAATTAACGCTTTAATCAGAACATTCCTACCCATTTCAGACTCAGCATGATGAGCCCTGTCCTGGGTCTAACCAGCAGATCTTCTGTGGTCTCTTGTTGGACTGGATCTAAAGCTGGAGCTTCCAGCTGTGACATGTTCAGTCAGCCATAGCAGGACCCTGCTGAGATTGATTTCACCAGATCCCCACAGCTATTTAGGATCTGATAAATGGAACTTGGGACATGTTCACCCCGATGGGTATCAGAATGTAATGTCTCTAGAGTGTCACAGCATTTGCTCTGCTAGTTTTTGGTAAAAGTATATATATAAATCACAAATAAACCCATATTTACATCATATATAAAATGTATACATCTTTAATGAACACAGTGCTCGTATGATATCATAGTAAAAAAATCAGACCTCTGCTATAAAGGTTAGAATCAAGAATATTTCCCTGATATTGAGCACAATCTAGTGGTCATAGGCAATAAATGCAAGGGTTCCGTGTATATGGAGACAATCATCATCTCCATGAACCTAGAAATATCAAGTAAGGCTGTTTTTTCCAGTGAACAATTAGTCACATCAACAAGTCACATTCTGTGCACACATTCTGATGAACAAGGTCATTTTATTTTACTATTTGTTTTTCTAGAGAAAAGAAAGCCGGTGTGCATCTGCCTTTGAATTAGTCATTTTGCTCATTAAAGCATAAAGTGGATATACACATTTACCTGTTTCAACTTTGGTGTGATCCGTTCTCTCTGTTACCTTCTCCTGACTGATGAGATAATCAACAATACGCACGCCAATGGGTGGCTCTGCATGATTCCATTCCACAATGACTAACGAGCTGCTAGGCTCGTATAGTTGAGACAGTTTAAGCCTGAAGAGAGAACATATAAGTGCAGATCATCCAAGTGGCTTTACATAAATTGATTAGAGATTTAATTAATCACTTTAAAAAATCAACACAAAAACCCAATACATCATAAATATTACCATTCTGAAGGTCTATTTTTAATTAGCAGTTCATTAGAGACATTATGTATGCATAAAACACACATTAGCTTGTCATTTTATATAGTCTGTCATGTTATATTACACACCCAAGTCTGTAGTTTACAACAGAATGGCTTGTATGTCTTACATGGGCTGGGTCAGTGGGGCACAAGTCGGCAGTCCATCAGTGCCAAAGGCACTGGTGTCACAGCGACACCAATCATCAATGACATTGCCTTTTCCTGAACACCACAGCATGCTCATCAGGGCCTCCTGTAAGGCCTGCCAAAACCAAAGATAGTACATGGGGATGGTGAGAAGTGTACATCGAAGGCTACTTTTTCTGCTACATAAGTTTTGAAATGATCTCATGCAAGTTTAGTTGTGGTTGGACTTGATGTGATTATTTATTCAGATACAAATGATCCTTGTATAATTAGCAAACATCAACAGAAATAAAACATGAACTCAAAAATACTGTTTGACCAACTGACAGAGATGTTATTTGGTTATAAAATTCTACAATTGGATTTAACATATTGTGGTGAACGGTGGAAGAATCGACACCCAGGCAGCGGAATCCATTTCCTTCACTTTATTTCTCAACACAAAACAGTACACACATCACAAAGCCTCTCTCTAACTCTCCAACTCCTTCTCTCCCCAGCTAAGCACTGCCCCTCCCCTTATATACAACCACAGAAAACCCGGTCACAGGTGCAGCCCCATCGCCCCCCCACAAGTCACGTAGCCCACGTACCGCTAGCATGGCCCAACCACGAACCCCAATTAAACCCTAAAGGGCCAGATCGTCACACAGATCCCCGCTAGGTCGTGAGCCGTCCTCGGCCACTTACCTAACCCTACACAGTCCTGTAGCGATCTGGCCGTGTCCATCTTCCCCGGGCCCCACCTAGAACCACCTTGAACCCCACAGTATCCCGCAGTGTCCGTTCCCCGGCCCGGTTCACTCACCCGCTCACGTCCAACCTCCCCACAGTCCTTTTCCCCAAAGTCCTTCGGGGAGTACGGCGCCAGTCTGTCCGTGGGGATTATTACCGCCTCGCGGCAGCCCCTCAGGCACACTCTGTACACTGCTTTGCCCACACGGTCCAGGACCTCACCAGGTCCTCGCCAGCGGCAGTCCGCGTTCGGACCCTGACCCTTTTTCCGGGAGGGGCAATAAACCCAAATGCATGCCTGGGGCGTGAACTCCTGCCCCCGGCTGTGCTCCTCACCGGCCCCCTTCGACTCGCGCTGCAGCTGTGCCGACTCACTCACAGCCTGGGTCTCAGCCACTGTGCCGCACACACTTCTCCGCTCTCCTTGCTGGCCACACTGTCTCACTAGGTGGCCTGGCTGTCTGCAGCGATAGCAGACCTTCACTCGCCGCCTCTCGTGCAGCATCACTCTGTTTCTCCACGGCAGCTCCCGGCGAACGGCGTTCACCGCAGCGTCAGTGTCTCCACCTCTCTGCCTCGGTGTGGACCGCCCCAACGTCCACCGTGGCTTTCAGCTTGACCAACGCATCCATTCCCAGCACGCACTCCTCCACTATGTCAGCCAGCCACACCTCGTGCTCTATTTCCACCCCGTGGATGGTGAGTGTCAGCAGCCATCTTTCTCTCATCACGGCTTTGTCGCCTGTCACCATCGAGAATCGCACGCTCGTCTCCTCCCACCCGGGCGTGTTGGGCTGCTGCGTTCGCCGCAGAACTCCGGGGCGGATGAGGGTGATGTTGGAGTCTGTGTCCACCAGCGCCCTGCAGCGGAGGAGGCCCCGGGGCTCTCCAGTCAGTCCTACTCATGGCTCGCTTCTCTCTCGACAGTGGCTCGTCGCAGTAACGAGCGATGTGTCCCGCTCAGCCACAACGGAAACACTTTCTCACTCCTGGGGCTTTCTCTTCCTCTGCCTCCGCAGCTGCTACTCCCCGGTGCGAGGGGGTCTCTAGGGTGTTCCCCAGGGTCACCTCCAGGCGCTCTGTCTCCGCTAACGCCGCCAGCAGAGAGGTTGGCACGGCGATGCGGACATGCTGCTGCAGCTGTTCTGGGGTTATCGCCTTCACGAACGCGTGTAGTGCCAGGTCTTCCTGCATGGCCGCCGGGTATAGCGGGTAGGCTTGGCGTGCGCACTCCTGTAGGTCCCCAGCGAGGGCACCCCACGTTTTGCCAGCTTTCCGCCACCTCTCACCAAGCTAGGTTCGCGCTGCCTCTTCTCGGACAGGCAGACCGAATCTTTGCCTGAGAGCCGCCACCAGCTGGTCAAACCCTTGCAGTGTCTCCCGCGGCTGGTCCTGCAGGACCTTCAGGGCCTCCCCCTCCAGTGCCAGCATTAGATGCATGGCTGCTTCACCAGACTGCCAGCCGTTGAATTCTGCAGCTGCCTCAACATGCACCAGGTACGGCTCCAACGGCTCTTTCCCATTGAACCGCGGGAGCTTAACCGTCTTCCTGGGGCTTTCCATCGCCTCTCTCTCATCCTCTCACTCTACTTGGCCTCGCCCTGGAGCGTGGACACAGTCTGCTCTCGGCCAAACAGCGCTGGCCCCGTCAGGGCGCCACAGCTCCTTCACGGGCGCGTCAAAGACTCCCTCCATAAGCTCCGGTTCTCCTTCTTGCTCCAGCCGGATGTCGACTTCCTTCCCACGCATGGCCATCCCACTTCTGACACCAATCTGGCAAATGGTGGAAGAAGGCGACACCCAGGCAGCAGAATCCATTTCCTTCACTTTATTTCTCAACACAAAACAGTACACACATCACACAGCCTCTCTAACTCTCCAACTCCTTCTCTCCCCAGCTAAGCACTGCCCCTTCCCTTATATACACCCACAGAAAACCCGGCCACAGGTAGGCCGGGTTTAGCATATTTGTTTAAATATGCTAAATCATATTTAGCATTCAAACAATGAAATATTTTATTTATATGAAATAAAATTTTAAATAAAATATTTTACTTGGCCTCACTAATGAATAACCTAAAACAAGATAGTTGAAATATTATAAAATCCTCTCTTATAAAACAAGTGAATTCTAAACAAAGTGCATGAACAAAGTGCTTTAAAAACTGTTGAAATATATAACATTCTCTGTAGGCCTAACACCAAATACTGTATTAAAACAAAGACTGGCATAGCCCATATATTAACTGTAATCACAGCAAAACTTTCTTTTTTTTTTCAAAAACACAGACGGAGTGGGTGTGCTCGAAGGGTCTTGTCTCATACTGCTTCATACATACATGGCGATCGGGATGTTTTTATTTTATATAATGATAAATTAATCTCGACATTGAGAAAGTCGTTGTGGACTCCCTCTAGAAATTTCGGCATTGCACACTTTACAAACAGCTTTCCGTGTGTCTTTCTTAGATATATAGAAATGCAGCACACGGCAGACATGTTGACTCTAAACCAATCTGGCGAATGCAGGTTGCAATTGTTGATTGCGTCATCACAGTTTCGGTCGCTTAAAAAACAAATGGACTCTTACAAAACAAAATAAGACTAAGACATCCAAACACTTCCTGTCTGTAATGGTAGCCTAGTGTTTAGGGCATTCGCCCTGGGATCAGAAAGTCCGGAATTGATTCCCAAGACCGCTAGGCACCTCTGAGGTACCCTGAGCAAGGTACCGTTCCACACACTGCTCCCGGTGTGTTCCTGCTGCCCCCTGCCTCACTTGAATGGGTTAAATGCAGAGGTTGAATTTTGTGCTGTTCACACTGTGTGCTGTGGTGTGTTCACGTATGACAAATGGTCACTTGATAGCGAAGATTTCGCTATCAAAAATGTAATTAAGAATGTAAATTCAGGAAAAAACTGCTGTTGAGACCTAAAATACCAAGAACATTCAATGAAAACTGCCCAAAGACTGATCAACCACTTCAGGAAGAAACTGAAGATTAAAGCTGGATATTACAATAAGACAATGATCCAAAACATCAATCTTAATCTTGAACCGCTACAGAAATGACAGGTTTTCAGTAACTCAGTGTGGGCAGAGTGTGTGCAGTGTGTAACTTCCTGAAAAAAATCAAATTTTTAGAAAAACAAATTGTCATGCCCTAAGAAGAGTAAAAACACATTTAAAAATATTGACTCCATAATTCATGCATCTGAGGGTTAAGCTCCTCCCAAACTCAAACCCAGTTTTTCTGCTCCAGGGTGTTCTAGAGTTTGGACGTGGCAGGAAGAGCACTTTGAGACTACAGCCATGATTTAAGGTTCATCTTGTGGTATTTCAGTCTTCAATAGCAGTGCGAAGTTGCTAAATATGGGCAGGAACTGGCACATGCTGTTATATCCGCCGATCCAGAGCATCTCAAACATGCTTAAAGGGTGACAATGTCCTGCATCTTCTGGAAATGCATCTTAGCATCTCAGGCGGGAATTACAATAGGTTTATGGTGAGAAAACTCGGGCGAGAAAACTCTAAACCTCGTGGTTTGGAGGGGGTGGACCGGCAATCTGCATGCTCCAAAAAAATGCCTAAAAATGCCTATTTTTATAGTGTAAAATCTAATTATGCCCCCAAATATGATCGCAGAACACTTTAATTTCATTTTAAAATCAGTTAATGAAAATATAAAGATAAACCTGTATCTCTACTGTACAGTTTACACAGAACTCCGGCAGTGCTAGAATGTAAATACTGATAATATCGTTATACAGACTGCACTGTAATTCATACACGGGTGTTTTTCTTTAGTATGCCTGTTGTTTTCTTTTATAAGTAGGGTATATACAGTAAGAGAGAAAACGCCAGTGTATGAATTACAATGAATTACAGGGCATTTTTTTGGAGCATGCAGATTGCCGGTCCACCCCCTCCAAACCACGAGGTTTAGAGTTTTCTCGCCCGAGTTTTCTCACCATAAACCTACTGTAATTCTCGCCTGAGATGCCTAGATGCATTTCCAGAAGATGAGCGGCATAAGGCTTTTAGTAGAATGAAATGAAAACAGGAGGACATCAACCAATAACTGGAAATTTAGCTGAATTTATATTTGGATTACTATTTATGTTTGTAGTAAATTAGATATTATTAATCATTTAGAACTAAAATGAGTAAAAAAAAAACATATTGCCACAAAAAAATGCAGAGAACATTTGCAGGTTCTGCGTTGTTTTGGAGATTTCTGCGTAAAACGATCAGTATCGTTCTAAAAAAAATATGCGTGTGACTGGATCCCCAAGTCCTGATCCGTGTAAAACTGGAGGCTTATTGTATTGCCAAATTCTCTGAAACGCCTTTGTAGATGGCTTAACCAGAGAAATTTACATTAATTTCACAGGCAACAGATCTGGTAGACTGCAGTCAGCATGCCAATTGCACGCTCCCTCAAAAGTCATTATGAGGGATTATGCTGTGTGATCAAACTGCACATTTCAGAGTGGCCTTTTATTGTGGGCAGTCTAAGGCACACCTTGATATACCACACCTGTGAGGTGGGACGTATTATCTCAGCAATGTGCTCACTAACACAGATCTAGACAGATTTGTGAACAAAATTTGAAAGTCTTTTGTGTATGTAGAAAATATTTCAGATCATTGAGTTAAAAATGGGAGCAAAAACAAAAGTATTGCGTTTATATTTTGTTAAGTGTAAATTAGGGGACTGTCATGGCCATTCAAAACCTTTAGCTTGTGAGGTACTCCTTGGTGGTTTTGAGGTATGTTTATGATCATTGTCCTGTTGTTGAAGCCATCTTCTTTTCAGCTTCAGTTTTTTTACAGATGGTGTGATATTTGCTTTCAGAATTTACTGGTATTTAGTGGAATACATCCACCCATATAATTTTTCCTGTGCCACTGTCACAGCCGCATCGCCTGCCCCTCCCAGACACCGTCCTGTCTCCCCTGAGTATTGAGCATGTCCTCCCGTTTCTCCCCTTTGTCCCAATCCCCTCCTTACTCCCTTCCCTTGTACTCTTTCCCCGAGTGTGTCTGTCAGCTCTGTTTGTGCCACGGCCCCTCTCACTGCATTCACCTGTGTCTCGTTTCCAATTATCTCCTACACACCTGCTCCCTCTCCCTGACCTCCTTATAAGCCCAGTCTGTCTCCGAGTCTAGTCATGCCTGTATTTTCTCCTATTGTGTGTGTATGCTGTTCTTGTTATTGTGTTTCACTCATGCTGTGTTTTCTCTTTGTTTTGCAGACCCGTGCTCCTCGTAACTAAGGCTCTCTTGTGAGAGCGAGACAACGCTCGTGTCTCCCCTGCTTTCGTGCAGCCATAATTGGACCAAGATGGCGGCGCGTACACATCGCGAGGCTCAGCGTCTCTCCAGTTTCTGCAAATTTGCAGTATTTTTCTTGCTCATCTCGGGGCTGTTCACACAGAACAGCAGTGCTCT
>JBBPDH010212599.1:0-13672 GCA_037974565.1 Clupeocharax schoutedeni
TAGTAATATATTTATGTTTAGGCTACTTTGTCATGATAGAGGTGATATTTTATGTTTTGGCCCTTGAATTTTGTTCACATGAGAATTTCAACCGCTTGATTTTTTGGAAAATGAGTCGGTTAGATTAATTGACTAATCGAAAAATTAGTCGAAAGATTAATCGTTAGAAAATTAGTCGTTAGTGGCAGCACTAAATATAACGTAATCAAAGCTGAAGCACGAGATTCAATCGCACAATAAGGAGAAAATAATACTGTCATGAAAGACAAACAAGGAGACTAGAAGTATAATGAGTGGCTATGGCAGTCTAGGCCCTAAATACTGCCAAAATACCAAAATGGCCACAGAATTTAAAATCTCAAAGGGTTTCCCAGAAAGGAATTAAGCCTAGTCTTGGACTATCCTTTACCTTTTCAATGGAAAATCTCTATTCACAGCACTACGTAATCCAGGACTAGGAAACCAAGCCATAATGTTAACAACACTTAGTGGTGTAGTTTAAGGTGGTCAGTGTGAAATAAAAGCAGAAATAAAACCAACATTTGAGAAAAGACTTTCATTAGTTCTACGCAAAGACATTTAAGAGGGAAGAATACAAGAACTGTTGGCCACCTGGACCTAATCGTAAAGGTGTGGCCTATTCTACTGACCAGTGACTGATAAGAAACAATAAGGCCAAGGAAACAGAGTTAAAAATCAAATATTTGCAATCGCAGATACAGGGGATGGGTAATGTAGGTTGGTAGGTTGGCTGTGTTGGTCATTTCCCAGTGCTGGTTTAGGCCTAACCCATGACTGCAAAAATACATTTTAATGTTAAATCGAACATGGCACCGCAAGACTAATCTTAATCTGTATTCTGGAATCCAAAATAAACACCATCTAGTGTCAGAAGGCCTGAGATTGCGGGTAGGGGTTGGGCAGAAGGTCAGCCTTCTTCAGTTTGGTGGTTCTAGAGCATTTTAGAGGATTTTATCCTGTTAGAAAAAAGAGAAACCCATTTAAAACATGGATTGTACAGATCTGATTTCAATCTGTTTTCAATATGCCCACATGGTGGCGCCAATTATTTTTTATGCATTGTCGACTGCCTGTCAAATGTGTTGTTAAAAATCTTTTAAAATATTTTTCTTTATCATTACAGTTTTTTTGTTGCGATGTAAACAAATTAATTAATGGTGGGTTGTATTCTAGACCATTTCATTCTAGACAACTTTGAGTCAGAATTGTTCACAATGGTGGTGAATGGAACTAGACATCCGCCTCAAAAAGCTTCCTGGTTGTGCTGCTTGATGTCTGAGGAGTTTTGAGAAGCTTTTGGCCTCAAACTAAGCCCATTCATGGTGGAGGGATACATACAGCAGCAAAATAGACCCCAAAGACAGCTGGAATTTGCTCTTTTACCACTATGTTACCAGGTTCGCTAGGAGTCAATAAGAAATAAAATGGCTATAGTTAGTCGTCTGGTTTTTTTCACCACCACTGTAAAGTTTTCACAATTCCACATTTTAGTGTAATAATATGGCTGCCACAAATATGTTAATAGGTAATCATGTAATCATTTCAGGTGATTAATGATCTATAGATTGTGTAAAGTACAGCTGCATGTGAGAGGAGCTTTTCAGTCGCATTAAATTTGACATAAGATCAGCCACGGAACGATTACTGATTGCGCAGCCTGGGTGGTTTGAGTGTCATGTCTAGAGGAGCCGAGTCACTTTGAATTTGTAAACCAGTTTGCCTTAAACCACACTAACCGCAGAATACATCTTTTTCAAGCTTGTTTTACGTAAGTGTCTTATGTGCTGGGATTGACGCAAGTGGTACGCAAGCCCAAATAGACGTCGGTGGTACACACAATGCGGACCAGTTTTCAGTCTTCTGAGCGGAAATGCGTACTTTATTTGTGACTTCATACTACGCACATAACCCCCCGGAACCACGCCAAGACAAGAGACCCCGGTACGGACGCCCCATCTTCCCCTAGAACCAGGCGGAGACACATACCTCTGCACGCATACACACACACACACCCCTCGCCGCCCCGACCACGGCCAAGACGGAGAACATTTTTAATTTTGGTGTATAGCAGTTAGAGTTCGACTGATATATTGGCCTGATATTTAGCATTTTTTAATGATATCGGTATCAGCCGATATTTGAGTTTAGTACTCCGATATTCAGGCATCTCTGCGGACAGCCCAGTTTTACTGCGGTACACGTGATCTATGCTGCTGCAGGACCCCAGCCAGAAGTTTTGTGAGAGTTGTGAAATAAAGGTGTTCTTTATTTCAGTGTTTAGTCAGTGTTAAATAAATGTTGAGAAATTGTGTGTTCTTTGGTATTGTTAGTATGATATTTTACTACACAAACAGAGGAGGAAATTATTGGGCAAAAAAATATCGGCAGCATTTATAGGCTATCGGCTGACCCTGACTTCTAAATATCGGCATCGGCTTTAGGGAAAAACCCCATATCGGTCAACCTATAGTACCAGTTAATTCATGTAGCTACTCAAGTACTAGAGTAAAAAAATAGTCAACCCCTGCTTACGTGTTATTCGTAGAACTGACCTTTATCACCAAGCATAGCTCTATCAGATTTTAATAATCATGTTAACATTAAACATTTACTAAATAGGATCGGATTGTGTATGGTTGCAAGATTGTCGCTGTTGCCTGTGTAAGCAAATAACAAGAATCAGAAAACCTAATTGATCCCCAAGAAAACAGAACAATATCAAATATAAAGTCTAAAAGTCGAATTAAAAACACTGCAAAAATACGCTTTGTGAAAGATACACAAAATGTACAAAATGCTGAGATATAAATGCTACAGGTAAATAATTAGTAATTGCCCAAGAAAACTGACTGTTTGGTTTGCGGCCTCCCCAGTGTGAGAAGTGGTCTCGGCCTGGCCACCAATTAAAAATGCCTGGCTCCGCTGCTGGTCTCCTCTGTGTAACACTCTCCCATTTGTACTTGGTGCTTTTCCCAGAAGCTTTGATATCGGCTGGTTGTATGCGAGTCTGACTCGCAGTTTCTTTCACATCGATTAAACAGGCGCAAGGCAATTAAGCAGCCAGTTGTTGATCACAGAGTGTCAATAATGTTGTTTTCAGCGTGACGATAATAGTCAGATTAGTGTCATCTGCTTTTGATGCAAGAACAGCTAATTTTTCATGATTCAGAGTTAAAGGCCTGCGGATCTAAATTCTGGACCCAGATGTGTCTTTCAGGTCAACCCTCTATGTATTCCCTCTCTGTCCCAAGCATGAATGCATCAAACACGGGTGCCTTCCCTTTTCAGTCATGGAGCTCCATTAGACTGTATTCGACAGACATTTCTGCTAATTAATCCTGCAGAATTCTGCAACACTCAAAAAGACAGTGGCGATATTTTTCCCTGGAAAGTTCTACTTCTTTGCTGGTCTGACCCTCATTTCCACTGTTTGGCTGTGCTCATTTGAACTCTATTGCTACAATTCCTTATAGCTTTAGGCAAGGTAATTACCCGAGGTAATTATGTATGATACCAGTGAAAGCCTCTGTTTAATTGAATCAGATTTTCTCTCCAAATGGTACTTGAACGCACAGCTGTAATTATCTGAAATAGGCTCGAAATTGGAAGCGCAGCTTTAAAGCCCGAAAGACTTTTGAATTGGAAACTGAAATGTAAGACAGTAATTCAGGGTTCTGCATAGTCCCTAATTTGCCCCTTCGCTTTAGTGGAAAAATTGTGCGCTTGAGAATTCCCCTTTATGCCTTGATGTTGACAGACTTGCAGCAAAGTAATGATCTCAGCAGCTTCAGTCACTCATCAGAGTCTTCTTTTAACCTTTAACATCTTAACAGGGGTGCCCAATTTAAAATCTGTATGTTCACAGACGTACAAATTAGATGTGGAAAAAGTCCCATGTATGTGTTTCTTGAGTCTTTACACTGACTGAAAAGAACTGTGAAGCCCTCCAACCGCTTTCTAGCATCCACAGCTGTCTGATTGAGACTCCAGGGCATTTTAATTCTCAGTGTTGACTTGGAAATCGAAAACAGTAATTAATTAGGGACATTAACATGATGCTCACGTGTCCATATGTCCAAACACAGCAACTTTTCTGCAGTCATGCTTTCACACAACACTGTAATGGGTACAAATGGCCTCAAGCTAAAGTGAAAGTTCAGCCAAAAATCTAAATTACATCCAAGATACATTTACTGTCTGATTTTTTTCTCCTTCAGCTTTTCACTGATACCAAAAGGCTAATTTATCAAAAATTATCAAGCAGCTCGATGCTAACTTGATGCTTTAATTGTGCACTTGCCCGGAACTGCAATGAGCTATTTAAGGAAACTTTCTTTCTTTCATTTTTCCCTATTTTTAGTACTTTACATAATTTGAAGAGACTGCCCTGGCAATTCAGTAGTGAGTGGACCGAAATTGTCCAAAATGAATTTAATTAAGGTTTAATTAAAAATGCGTCTTTAGTTTAAACCCAGGGTGTGAAAGTAAACATCTTTTGGCTTGGTGGGTTGAAAATAATTGACTTAAAACTAGTGCTGGGCCATTAACAGTGCAAGATTCTTATTGCCTGATGATAAAAAAAATATCGCTGTTAACGTCCCGTCGGCCCCCCTAATTAGGGGCAAAAGATGGCCACTTACTGGTGATCTGACAACATCTGATGGCCAGCATCGAGACCATAATCAAAATCTCAGAAAAAGCATTGGAGATAGGATTAAGTCTGCCTTTGCAGAGCACCACACTTAAGAACAGAGGAAATGAGTCAAGCACTTTGCACTAAATCACAGAATGAAAAAAATAAATAAAAAATTCTAATTCACGGGGCCACAGCTGAAGCTCTGCTGCGTGTATGGAAATGCTCACCACTTCACCTCTGAGCTCCGAGTGAAAAAACCATGAGCTGATGTTTTGTTTAAATGGTCTCCAATTCCACCTGCCCGAATCATGCAATGGCATGGCTGTCTATATGAGTGTTTGTGTGTGTGCCACCTCTCTAATCATCATGTTGTACTCTAAGAGGATGTAGGCTATTCTGGCAGATTACTGTAATACAGAACCCCCTCGCTACCCCCTGCTGAGGTCTTCTGAAAGGTGCTGGTGTTGCAGAACTATTGAATATGACGTGAGAGAAAGCCGTGAGAGTGTTTATTCTCCGTGAGGGACGCACTCACAAAGCAAAGCGACGCGCTAAAGGGAACAGCCTTTTGAGGTTCAGTCTCTGCTGCAGCTGTGAGCGCTGTAAGCCACGAAAAGGTAATTGAGGTCGGCTTTTAGAACGTGTTGAAAATAAAGTGAGCAGTGCACACACAGGACATTTCCAGCATGAAGAAATCATTTCCGACTCACAAAGGAGTGCTTCTTACCATGGAGTGTGTTCGGCGGGGTTCCAGTAGTCTTTGAAGGGACGTCTTTATTTATTGGAAGTGCCGTTGAGAGCTGGAAAATAACTGAGTTGCGGCAGGATGACATCCTATTATTTTAAAAGCATCTGAGTGTTCTTGATGTCTGTGTGTGTGTGTGTGTTTGCAATGAAGAAAAAGAGAAATTGTTATGACATAATATTGGTGCTGTTAAACCCAATCCAAATCTGACATTTAGCTAAAGCTATTTTATTCACTTGCGCTGTATTTACCCCATTGTCATAGAAGAAACATAAAGGGACATTATTCACTGTATCTGTGGTGCACGCAGCCCAACAAAAGAATCGTGCCTTCAAAATACTCCTTTTGTTGCTGGAAAAGGCACACAAACACCTTCATTGTGCACCAAGCTTTCACTTGTAATCTCGTTTTAACCTGATCAGTGTAAAAACTACCAAGTGCTTGGTAGTGCAGCTGCAAGCAATCTACTATGGGGGTGGCAAGGCACTGTCAAAAGATCTTAGTGATAAAGTTGTGTGCAGGCACATGTCAGGAAATGTTCAAAGGCTTTATCAATCCCTAAGTGCACAGTGAGGCCTATAATTAAGAAAGATGTAGAAAGTCTTTGGTACTACAATGACCCAGAATCAGACCGTCCCGCCAAACTGAATGGAAGAAAGAGGAGAAAACTGGCTACAAAGAGGCCTATGACAACTTTGAGGCAGTTACAGGAATGTATGGCAAATTTATGGTATGTGGCTTTGATCGGGAGGGTTGCAGTAAAAAGGCGCACCAAGTCTGGACTAGGCCTTGCCAAAATGCACCTTGAAGATTCTGAGACCAAGGTGAAAATTGACCAATTTGGCCTCAGCACCAAATGGTACATCTGGCAGAAAGCCCATAAAGCTCGCCCTTCAAAGAACGCCATACCTACAGTAATGCTTGCATCCCGTTGTGGGAGTGTTTCTCTGCAGCAGGGACTGGGGAAGTGACTGTCAGGTTAGAAGGAATAATAGCAGTGGCTAAAGGAGAAAAAGGTGAACATCCTTGCGTGGCCTAGTCAGAGTCCAGACTCAAACCCTGTTGAAAATCTCTGGTATGATCGAAACAGTCCCCAGTTTGACTGCGCTTAAACAGTTCTTAACAGAAGTGGCAAATTCTGCACAATCTAGATGTGCCAAATATTAGACATGTATCTACCAGACTCAACACAGCAATCAAAGCCAAAGTTGGCTCTACAAAGAGGAGGATCCTTTATTGTTTGTTTTTTTGTTTATTTGTTTTGATAGTGGAACATGGATTAAAAATAAAAGCTGGGAAAATGTTTCTTAATTTAAATCGGTAAAGCACCAAACATGTGAATATTTTTGAAGAGACCATTTCTTTTCTGTGCTGTATCTGCAGTGGCAGTCTGCCTTCCAGCAAAACCTAGTGAAACTAGCCAGGCCTGAAATTTGAGTGCATAGCAATCACACATTTAGAGCATTTAAAGTAACGAATAACCAACATCATTAGATCAGTCAATTAAAATGGAATCACAAGTCAGTTTTAAGTAAGAGAACCCTTTATAAGTCTCAAAACAGATAAAGCAGTCCCAGAATCTGAAGCGGAAATAGCAATGATCAGGACTGCTTTCAGTGTCTTAATAAAGAATTCCCCCAGTTTCCAGTGTAGTCGTTAACGGTCATTCAGTGTGGTGTCATATGAAACGTGTCATTTGGGAGATTTCTCATCATGCTGAAATTGTTTGCAGTGGTGGTAGAAACCAGACATATGAACCATTAAATGCCTCTAAAAGCTCCCTCATAGGATGCTATTACACAAACTAATTATGAATGCATAGCCTGAAGGGTGAGACATTATTTTACCATTTAAAAAGGTTTTGGCCAAAATCAGCTGGGTTGAACGAAATGGTTCCCAAAGGAAACTTTTAATGGCTGTATTTGTGAGGTTGATCCCTGTGGTAGATAATGTGAATAAATATTAGTCCCCAAGTGTCTCTAAAATAAACCATTTTACATTAAACCACTCTGAATTACTTTTCCATACCGAATGAAGAGCATTAGAAGAATTTATTAAATGAATGGTCTGGGGAAATGGCAATAACTTAACTGTTAACCGTCTGTATGTTTTCTGTCTCTCTCCTCCAGTTGGCAACAGAGTCCGTTTCAGAGGTGGTGGAACATGTTGTGCAAGAACATGAAACTGCCCTGTCTGGTGCTGATGCTCCACGGGTTCTTTATCAATGTGCTGACTGTGAAGTGCTCTTTGACGCGCTCTCACTGTGGCAGCAGCATCGCAAGATAGGCTGCTGCCAGGAGACTGGGGCTGATTCTGGGAAGGAGCAGGTAATGGCCATAGCGTCAATGATGCAACCTCCTGACCGGGCAGAGAGCGAGAACATGGAACACAAAGAGCTGGTAGCAACAGGAGGAGGTGAGCATAAGTATGGGCTAAGGTAATAAATGATGCAAAGTCTTTCACCAAACAAGGTATCACATACGTTGATGTCCTCTGAACACCATAGCACCGTTCATTATAAGATTTAGTTCATAACTTTATGTTCAGGTGTGCTTCCCAATGTGTACACGGAATTTTCTGTACTTCTAGGTGAGGATGAAGCGAACATGGAGACCTCTGCTCAAGGGAGCATAGTGAAAACGGAAATTAATTCAGAAGAAGAGGTGGAGGCCAATGATTCCGAGCATATTGTTTTTCTGAGTGGCGAGGATCCCGCTGAGCCTGCAGCCTCCAAGGCTCCTGCTGCTGAAAAGCTGGAGGACACGGAGGAGGAAGAGAGCCCCCCGGTGAGGCGGAGAGGCCAGAAGAAGGCCAAGCCTCCCTCCAGCCTGCTTTGTGTGGAGTGTGGCCAGTGTTTCGGCTTGGTCTCCGAGCTGGTGACACACCGCAAGACGGCACACGGCCTGCTGGACGCCATCCACCGCTGCACTGTGTGTGGAGAAGGCTTCATCAACACCACCCTTTACCTCTACCACCGCAAGCAGCACCGTGCTCAAATTCAGGAGGAGCAGAGGGAGCCCCCTCCACCTGTGCCACAGCTCAACACGTCACTGCTGGAAGCACCGGGAGAGGGCCTGCTTCTGCTGGCCACCGCAGGAGAAGGCCAGAGCCTGCTGGAGATTACCAGCCTGGAGCAGGCTGTTCCTGAGGGAGTTCCTGTTGCCCATGTGGAGGTGGAGCTGGACCCTGAAAGTGGGAGAGTAGTTTGTGAAGAATCTATAGAAACCGTGGTAGAAGACAGTGGAAACATGGAAGTTGAGGGCATTGTGAACATGGAACTGGACAAGGTAGAGCTGGAAGAGAAGGACGATGGTGAAGAAAGAAATTTGGAAAATGAAGTAGTTGAGGAGAACCAAGTACAGCTGGATGCAGACAAACATGAAGAAAACAGCGGTGTGGCGCCATCTTCTAAAAGTGCTGAAGGCCAGAATTTTCTTTGCAGTCAATGTGGGTCCTCGTTTAAATTTGAGAATGAACTGGCTCGCCACCGCAATACAGAACACGGCTTGTCGGGGGCGATCCATGCCTGCAATGTGTGTGGTGTCGAGTTTATGAACACCACTCAGTTCCTATACCATCGCAGAGAACATCGCAGCAACATGCCTGAAGAACTACAGTCATCTCCAGCCAGACAGGGACTGAGTCAAATCTTCAACTGTCCGACCAAACACCGGGACATCATACTTCTTAGACGATCAGGTCGGTCCCCTTTGTACATAAAACAGCTGTTGCTAATTTTCACCAGTTTCAAACTCGGCATGTTTTGTACTCTTCCGAATGCTTTGGTAAATCGATGACGATCATTGAATGGAGTTTTGTTTAATGTTGAAAGGCTGGTATGGCATGTAGGTGTAGCACATAGAAATGAAGTAAATTCCAGTGCCAATAGAAAGCTACCCTGAATCAGAGAAAACAGCACAAGTCAAAAACGTTTAGGGATTAGCTTGACA
Organism: Clupeocharax schoutedeni; assembly: GCA_037974565.1. NCBI lineage: Eukaryota > Metazoa > Chordata > Actinopteri > Characiformes > Alestidae > Clupeocharax > Clupeocharax schoutedeni. The sequence goes on from JBBPDH010212599.1 coordinate 9,353, forward strand.
AAGTATTTTACAACATAATACAAACATTTACAAAAAGTTTGCTTCTTTAGCTTTGCACTACATCACATCATTACCTTTTAAAATGGGCAAAATTATGGATGGAATACAGGCTTTCAGAGGAAAGTCTACTGATGATCAAAAATTTCTGCATAATGATTAAGGTGTGGTTAAGATTCAGAGCTCGGATTTGATACCAAATTCTCTAATCTTTTAAGTGGGAGTAAAGCATTAATGCCTCTAAAAGCTTCTTTACAGAACCTGGGCACCGGAGATATTATTTTACAAGAATGTTATTGTATTTATTTATTTATTTATTTGTTCATTGCTTTTATTTATTTATATATGATGTTCTTAAGCTGTTACTTTTGTTATCCTTGATTGACCTCTCAGCTTCTTTTTCCCCATTAGAGTGTGGTCATGCCCAGAGCTCTGCTGAAGCCTCCGGCGCTCCTTCAGATACAAACATTGAGGCGCCGGCCAAACTGAGCCGGGACTGGTCCCGTACTCCGCTGCCCCATGTGTGCCCGCACTGTGGACGCGGCTTCACTCGTCGCAGCCTCCTCCGCGAGCACGTCTTCCACCACACCGGCGAGAAGCTCTTCAACTGTCATATCTGCAAGAAAAGCTTCCCTTCACCGGCAAGCCTGCTTCGCCACAGCATGACCCACGGGGCCTCTCGTTCCTTCTCCTGTCCCATCTGTGCCAAGGGCTTCTACCAGCCTGCCTCGCTCAAGCGCCACATGCTCACCCACGAGGACAGCATGTCTGACAGGAAGATCAGGATGAGGGGTAAGGGGAGGGCTTATTCCCGGGGAGATGGACGTCTGCACGCCTGCCCCGACTGCCCGGCCAGCTTTAAGCTGGACTCCCAGCTGCAGACCCACAGGTGTGTGTTACATATATGTCGCAATAAGAAAATCGTGATTTACACAGTTTGATTGACTCTGAACAGTTTGATCTCTTGTCCTGACTGACTAAACGGTACATGCAAAAAAAAAAAGTTTACATTTTTGTAAACAAATATGCTAACGCCTAAAAAGAATAAACCCAAAGGTACGCAGTAAATAGTGACGTTATGTTCAGTGTATCAGTGTGTTGCTTGTGTAAGTTCAGTATTACAGTGGTCCAGTATAACCTGGTTTGACTCGATCAGTCCTTCATTAAATTAAATCAGGAACTGCTGATGGAGTTTCACCATCCAAACAACGGCTGGAGGAACCGAGGAGGAACCTGGAACCGAACCTGTGTTCTCCTCACCAGCTCACGCAATGTCAACTACTTTTACACACAGAACTGATACTTTTTCTTGTTTATTTGTATTTATTCTAATGTTTACTGCTTTCAGTAAGACTTTATCACACTCAGAAGTGGCTTTAAACTATTTGTATAGGTGCCTTAGACTTGCACAGTATTGTAGGCTTGTTTATGTGGTTTCCGACACTGTGTGACGCTGTAATCTAGACACACCATAATAGCTTGTCACACCAGCAGCCACCATGAAGCCTGAACTTGTCCGTACTTTAGTCCATATTTGAAGACAGCAGTGTTATACACTGTCAACTGCGTAATCAAGTCTATTAGAGACTACTGAAGAGCTCTGTGAGGTTTAAGCCTGGTCTGTGGTTTAAAGATCTAGCTTGTATGACACAGCTCCCATTACTAATGAACTAGAATAGCCTTGCATGAAACATCATCAGTTATAAGGGGCGTTACTAAGCTGTGTCACCAGTCTGGACATTGTCTACAAGGAGAAAAGCTGCTTGAATACACGCACGATTGTTGTGTATTACATTATGGGTGGTATAAATTGAGTAATTATATATGCACAATTAATTGTCCAATCTCTAGGTTATCGATTACCAATACTTCAATAGTAGTGGTAGTGGATCAAAAAAGTCACGGATCTGATCAGTTTTCGGATCAGCAAAAAAAAAAGAGACAAATTAAACTTTTCATTTATTTAAGTGTTTTTTGCCCATTAAAAACATTCCACACAATTATATAACAACAATATAGGGCATAATTATAATTAGCAAAAACAACTTTAAAATGCAGTTTAAGGTTTTATTGCTTCTTACTTTGAACATGGAGAATAAAATATAACTGTCCACATCATCAAAAAAAGAAAGAAAGAAAGCAAAGCAGACGTGAGCTTTTTTTTTTTCTCCTTCTTTCCAAAAGCGCTCAGGCGCTTGTGCTTTGTAAGCGTCTGTTGTTGCTAAGCAACCATCAGCCGCGCTCTCCATTTTCTCCATTGAAAACTCCTTGCTGTAACTCTGGTACATGGTTTTCGACTCGACGCAGCGCGGACGCGCCTGAAAAAAACGTCGCTGGCCATGACTATCGCTTGACAGGCTGACTACGCCTACCATTCAGCGGAGCTTTCATTTTTCTTTCGGATCTACGGATCACATGCGTGTTGACCCGTGGAGAGGGATCGGTTCAGATCACGGATCAACCGTGATCCGTTGCACCACTATTCAATAGTGACAGATTTTAATGTACACTTCCAAGAGTACCTGTGTATAGTGATAAACCATGTTATGTGGTAAAACAAAATGCCTAAAAATTTCTATTTTTAAAGTGCAAACCCTAAATATGCCCCCAAATATGCTCTGCTTAATACATTACCCTTAAAGAAAAAGATAATTGCATATACGTACTGTACAGTTTCCACTGAACTCCTGCAGTGCTAGAATGTAAATACTGATGTTTTCACTGTATAGACTGTTCTTTAGTTCATGCACGGTTGTTTTCCTTGATGTAAGCGGATAAATACAGTAATAAATTAATTTAACTTACTGTAATAAAAATACAGGGCTTTAAGAAGAACAAAAGGAAAACTTGAGATGCTCCATTGGGGAAATTCTGGACTGCGGCTGTGTCAAAGTGCAGTAGCCAATCAGCAGCAGGGAGAAATAAAAACATTGAGTACATCGGTATTTCACCATCCCAAGACGCGCTTTCTTTGTGTTTCTTCCCGCAGGACCAACACATTCATAGTTATTTTTGGTATGGAAATGTAGCTGAATTACGTTAATATTTGTTACTACATTAGTAAATTACATTTTCTTAATGATGTATCACTAAAATGCATAAATTATATATTGTCACGGATTAGTTAGGTTCTCAGAAAAAATCGGCGACTGCTGATCTGCGTTAAAGTGGGGGTTAACTGTACAATAGATATAGCTGTACCTTTTAGGTGTAACTTGACAACTCATTTTATGAAATTCCTAGCCGCATCTTTTCTCTTCTGTGCCATTTTCTTAAACAGAAAACATTTAAAAAACCGCCTTTTGTACAAATTTGACAGCCACTTTGAACACAGAACTAATAGGGCTGAGTGATTGATGAAGAGTGGACATGGGAGATGACCCGCAGACAAAGCAGAAGGCGTGTGCAGGAAGAGAATGAAGCTTTGCCCTTGACCGGCCTCATTACACGACATGACCTCATCAAGCTGCGCCACTACGATATTAATCAGGCTGGCCTTCTGAGGTCCTGTTTCGGGTTGTAGAGCCAGAGAGAAAGGACTTTTAAACCCAGGATGAGCTTCAGGTAGTTAACCTGGGTTCATGGTTTATGGCTGCTGAGCCGTGATTTGGAAAGAGGTCGCGTGTTTGGAGTGCTAAGAACCTTTAGTGTTTAAAAAAAGAAAAAAGAAAAGAAACCCCATTTTAATCTTTACACCATCCATTTTCAGTAGCACAGCTAGTGGTGAGAGAAATTATTGCTTCTAATGTACATGGAGAGTTTATTGTTCAGAAACGACATACGGAAACGGTTTTAAACGAAAATTTAACACAATTTTAACAAAAGAAACTTCTTTTTGATTGATATTGATTCTCCTTTTTCCCCGTTTAAATGTATACATTTTGTGGGCAATAGAACCTTCATAAGAATTGGTTGTAATGTGTCTAGAATGTAGCCTCTTTCCGGTTAATGCAGCTTCTTAATCACAGCGAAGGCTTTTCAGGGGAGTTGAGGCTTTACCTTCTGCTTTTTGTTAGTTTGCTGTTCATCGAGGTCAGCAAGGTCTATCCTTTTCGGTTGAATAATTGTAGAAATTTAAAAGGCGTTTAAAATCATTTTTGTTGGGGTTTTCTACAGTCATTGATTCTATGATGGCAACATGTGGGGTGTTTTACAGCCGGGCTTCAGCCTGGAACAACTACAGACAGGTTTTTTTTCAAGAGTCAAAGTAAGAAAATGTGTTAATATTTCAGATTGTGTTCATTAGGGGTGTGACGAGACGCTTTTCCCACGAGACGAGACGAGACGAGACACGAGACTGGGTTCACGAGAACGAGACGAGAC
>JBBPDH010212608.1:5066-27178 GCA_037974565.1 Clupeocharax schoutedeni
TCCCAGAAGAAAGACGGTTCCTCCATTCGTTTGCAAGAGGCAATGACACATGAATTCAGGGATTATCAGCAACGACTCTTTTCTTTTTCTTTCACTACCTAACCATCATGGAACAAAATTATGTTCCTTACAGGAAAACCTCTGCAATGTGAGCTTAAGCTGAAGTGCAGATACGCCAGAGAGGAAGACACTGAAGAGTTTCCAAATTTGGGCTGTTGTCCAGCACAGTTTAGTAGTTACCCTTCTTGAACACACTCACAACCTGCCATGGTCACTCCTCCAGTAACAAAATGTAGGCACCCTGTATAATGACCAAATAACACAACAATGGCCTAACCACAATGTTTTAGATGCTCAAACCTTGTTGTAGCAGAGCAGCAAGTTTCCTCAGTATTCCACAATATTGCTGCATTTATTTAATATATTTGGCAGACTTTTTAGATACCAAATGCCTGTCAAGGGTCCCTCAACACTCAAAACCAGGTGTCATTCTGGCCTAAACCTAATGCTTCACTTGGTGAATGGGTTAAGAAAGAATTTCACACTGTGTGATGTGTTCACCTGTGACTATGAGGGGCCTACTTTACTTTACTTTACTCTCATCAACTTGACAGAATCCAGATTTTGTGTTTTGTGTCATCCATCAGTGTTCTCTTGTTACAACACCCTTGTGACAGGGTGCAACCACGGAGGAAAACAAATACAGAGGGTATTTTTAGTTGTCCTAGCATTATTACACAGTTGTCTAGGAAAAAAAATTCTCTGGCCTTTGAGATACATCACCAGAAGGTTTTTCCCTTGAAGCAAAAAATCTCACTCTCGCTGTTGGAGGCAAGTTATCGTTACATTTTTAAGACATAAAATGACATATCTCCTCATACCTGTCTGCTCCCCAGAGTCTTGCATAAATGTGATGATTCCGTATGAGAGGGTGCTCAGCTCCCTCAGCTGCCTGGCCAGTTCCTCGAGCTCGCTGTCTAACTTTAGTTGGAGGCATGTGTATGTGAGAAGATGGGACAATTTGAGCACAAACAAATCATTTTTCCAATGAGCATTTTGCCTAGCCCCAAAGGGAACCAAATTCATCACAAGAATGAATAACAAACATCACAGCCTGTGAAAGTGTATTTTGTGATTTACCTCACAGATGCGAAGGGTGAGATGCTGATTGTCTGACTGTAGAACATCAAGTGCAGCTGTGCTAATCAACGTCAAACAACTGGACATGCTGGAGTCTGAGCGCCTGATGCTTTCCTTCTCCTCGCTCACTCTCTCACTCTCTTTCTGTTTCTCCACAAAGAGGAACTGCACAGACAGGGACACTCCATCAGGATCTGTCTTCATTAGGATTAACTAATAATGTAAAAGTAATCTGGAATTGAATAGACTGATCTTTGTAAGATGGGGGTCACCAACATGGTGCCTGAGGCACTAGGATGTCCCCAAGGCCCCCAAGGAGTCCTGTTCTAAGAAACTCACCAGTGAGCAGCATCTAAAAAAATTTTTTTGACCCTGTTTCTATTATTCTTGAATCACATTTGAATTTATATTCAAATTCTAAAAAAATGTAAATGTAAAATTTTAAAAATTGTTATTTAAAAAGAGTTTATCAATCTGGTGTACCTTCGTGTGGCTCAGTATCGTTCAGTTATGATTCCAGGAATCTTCTAATTTTCTGAATGCTAAGTTTCCTTTCACAGATAAATATGAGCATTTTTTTCTTCATTGAGGTCTATACTATGTTTAGAAGAAAACAAGTCCAATATTAGTGCTCATGAATATTTTAATAGCAGAAAACATGAGCAAAAGTTTCTGTTGTCTTTCCTAATGTTATTGTTCCTAGTAGAAAGTCCAGATTAGATTAGATCTCCTCTTAGATTTTATTTTCCTGTGGGTTATGTTGCTGGTACCTACAGTTTATTAAGTTAAGTTAAACATGATTCCACCTGCATTGACATAATTATGGGAGCCCCCAAGTGGGGCAATGTGGCGTTGCTAGTTTGGGTTTTTGTACACACATTTTTTACATATAAACACTCAACCAAAACAACTAAATTAAAAAATTAACACATAACTGCTCAGTGTTTTTAAGTGTAATTAAGTTTGTGTGGGTGAGTAAATGTTTTATTTCACTTTGAAAATTAACTAAAGACCCAAGGGGTTACTGCACATTTTCATACAACTGTAAAAGCAATGATCTACCTAAATTTTGATAATAAAAATAAAAGTAATAAAAAAAATAAAAGTAATAAAACTGTGTACATTTTCATGTCCATTAGGGACCCCAAACTGTTATGGGGTCCCGCTGTAATTAAGGTGTGTCAGAAAGGACACTGATATCAAACCTTTGGAATGAACACCAGACTCAGAGTGGTGGAACAGCAGATGATAATGATGACACCCACAATGCAGAACTGCACATTTGGCTGATCTCTGGTCAGTAAAGCCACAGATGCACCAATTATACTTAAAGGACCAACGATGCACACACTGATCTGAGTACACCCACTGTTGCTAAGAAGGAATGTGTTTGAGTGTCTTGTCTTCCACGCCAGGGCACAGCCAAGCAGCTAGAAAACACAGGAGATATTAGTGAGATTATCAGATCTCAGACTGCTGCCATCTGACATCAGAAAGCTACTTGTCAGATCTACCCTGATCATGATGATATAAGCCACTAAATGACTAGATGATATAAATTCCACTAAAAATCATTTACATTTGACTTAAAATCCATTTAATACAAGATATAAGATTCCAGCAGACAGAATTCAAGTGATAATCTATATGTAAAGCCAGACAAAATGCTGCCCCTCACCACAAGTGGACCCTTATAAAGGTACATGACTGTCATCCAGATACTCATATGAACATTCTCACAGCGCTCCATAAATGGACGAACAGCAAAGTCACCGCCATGAGGGTCAGCCTAGAGCAAAGCATATAGAGAGCAATCATTTTGTGTAAAACCTTTCAACAGTATTTCCAGTTTTCTTTCTGTGCTGTACTGTTTTCATTTTTTATTTTCCAGCATCATTTGAATACATAAGTATTTGAACACGGGCAGCTGGTAACCTAGTGGTTAAGGCATTCGCCCTGTAATCAGAAAGTCGCGGGTTCGATTCCCAAGACCGCTAGGCACCTCTGAGGTACCCTGAGCAAGGTACCATCCCCACACACTGCACCCCGGGCGCTGTGTTCATAGCTGCCCACTGCTTCACTTGGTGAATGGGTTAAATGCAGAGAAAGAATTTCATACTGTTCACGCTGTTCACCAGATTTTCACTTCACTAAATGTATCATTTGATAACTTGAAAGTTCTTCTATGTTCCAATTATGTAGAAAAATAGTGTTATACTAGCTGTAGTTAAAGTGCTGAGTGTAATAATGATCCCTAAGTAGGGTGTTGCTTAAGCCCCACAAATGCTCAGAAACTCCTTTGAATACTGCACACATTCAGTTCTCATCGTTACAGCTCACCTCCACACTGAACTCCATCACCGTCCACTGCAAAGGATCCAAAACCTGAAGACTAATTAAGAAACACAGATCTACCAGCAGCAAACTGCAGACTATACCAATAAGAACATAGTCCTTCATGATCTGCAACAGAGAAAAGATATTTAAAAAAGAATCAGATATTTAGTTTCAGGAAAGATTTAAGTTAATCATTTATATTTAATGTAGAATATGGCCAAACTAAATGAAATGTACTAATGAAATTAATGAAGACTAACTAATAAATCTCTGCTTTCTCAAGTCAAATCCTAATTCACTTGTATTGCATTACATACTGTTTATTCAGTTCTTACCCTTTTTTGAACACTGATGCTCTTGAAAAGGGCATGTATTCTCCAAATTTCAGCAAACATTGTCCCAAACGCTGCAGTGTGACCAACAGTTATGAGCCATAATCTGACCTGTGGCAGAAAAGATTCTTTAACATCACATGGTTGTGGCTGTGTGATACTAAACAACATCTTACAGACAGAAAGGACAATCATTTTTCAGATTTTTGATAAATCACATATATAACACTATCTTTTCTCAAACTATATTCATAAAAACGTTTTTACAAAAAATATGTTGATCTACTTTATAATAACAATACTTTTATTAAGAACATGTAAAAATAGCGTTTTCTTGATTAAATGATGAAACTGTGAGATTTCATCTGTTTAATACCCTTTGGATGATGTTAGAATTAAAATCTTTATTTCATTAAAGAAACACAATAAAATCAGTTTAATTCTAACATAAATATGCGACTAAGTGCATAATGTCTTACATATCTAAATAACAATAAATATCAATTTTGGTATAAATTCTGATCGTAATATTTGTATGACGCTGATATTCCATGAGGACTGTGTTTTTGCTAAAACTCACAGAACACAGAACATCAAACACTCCCTCAGGCAAATACAACTCATCCAACCCAAAGAAGAAAATGGAAGAATAGGATAACAGTAATCCCAGGATAAGAATAATGCTCAGTGAAGGGCTGGACATTCGGATGGCCCTGAAAAGGAAAAGAGCAGAATATCAGTTTGCTCACAAAACTACAAAGAGGAATTTAGTCATGAACAAGCAAACCAAGTTAAATAACTGTAGCTGTAACTTTAAACTGCGTGTACACTTTTGATGCATCGCAATGGTTCAAGACTGAATATTCAAGATTCCTCATTTGTCACAAACACAGTTATAATAGTGCAATATGTAGTGAAATGTGACCCAGAAATGTGTGAGAGAGTCTGTGAAATATAGTTACAATAAATTAAATAGAAAATCAAAGGCTAGAACTAAATAATGAAAAATATGAAATGTGTAAACAGCAGGATGTTACAGAATGTGCCTAAAAGGGGAGTTGGAGGAGGCTGAAGTTTTTGGGGAGAGTTAAAGACTGCTGTGTATTACAGCAGTGTATGGAGCTCATAGCTCACCTGCGACTGCAGTGCTGGATGATGATGAAGAAGAGGAAGGCAATAGCTGTGAGAATGCCTAAGGCAGAGAGCGACGCTAAAATGCAGTAAAGCACAATGCTGATCTCCATCCTCTGAGGAAACACATGAGTGCGATCCCTAGTATGCTCATGTCCTGCATGGTAACAAAGCCATTTATTAGAGTAGCTATGAGATGTATAGAGTATAGCTAAAAACTTTCTCCAGCATTTAGATGGCATTATCTTAAAGAAGGTAAGGCTCTAATTTATTTGACTGAATATGGGATGTACTGGCATGTGTACCGGGTGTACTGGCATGGCTGGCTGAGTGAATGACAGACAGATGAGCTAGCTCAGTTTTGCTTGGCAGTTAGGCCCAGTTATGCTAAGTAGTTTGCATTTGCCCATCATTATCTTTCACTCACATTTCTGACTCCTTACAAATGCAGTCGTATTGAAGCTGTTTGGCACAACCCACATCAACCTTGTGATTGGTGAGGGACATGAGACCCAGTTTACATGAAAGGAGGAGAATTCTGACAAAATGCTACAGGCACTGCAAAGTTATCCTCACATATATGTATGTGCACACAAGAGCAAGGTTAATCAACTTCAACATAGATATGGGTTCCTTATAAACACTGCTTCCTAAACGTTTAATGCTCATCCTTTTTCAGGCATTTTAGCAGATTAAACTGCGTGGCTTCTTACCTTTGAACCAGACAGGCCTAGCAAACTCCAGCTTGTCTGTAATTGTGCTGTATTCTCCAACCTGGACCTCTCTGCCGGCTGTCAAGTCAAAAACAAACTTTTGCACAAGCAAAATTCTAAAGCTTCTTAAAGAACACCTCCTGGGTCAAAACCTCCTGGGTTAGTCCTACTGAATATTTACCTTGAAACTGGGCAAATTTGATAGTGGCCACTCTCTCACCATTGCGGAACAGAACATGCCCCTAAAAACAGTGAAAATCATTTATACGTGTTGGATTTAGGTGCAACTGAACATGCTTATTTGTCTAATCTGTTTAGTCCTTATGTACTGCATTGTCGAAACATCAAACTCACAGTGACACCAAAGAATTTCATCTCACTCATGGCCTGCAGTATCATGTCTGTCATCTCTTTGTCAGTCACAGTGAAGTTGCGATGGATGCTGTATTTCTCTCTGTACTTCAGGGTCTCCATGACTCGCGTCAGAGCTTTAGCTATCACCCAGGTGCCATCGTATGCGAAGCCATGGAACTTACTGGAGCCCAGACCCTTCAGCATGCACCTTTTATCGTATTCCCTCTTGTATTCCTGTGGTGTCTGGAACACACATGCTCTCAGAATCATTGTTGATTATAAAAGTTACAAAAATAATCATTATTCATCAATGTAAAATTTTATTTGATTGTATTGGTTTAAAGTTAATCTAAACTAGTATTTAAATTTGTGTGGTCTTACCAAAACCAGAAACTGTTTGCTGAGCACTCAGACTTACTCTGCCTGAAATGCCTCTGATGTGTTTGGAACTCAGGGTCTCAAAATCCACACTGATGGCACCCTCCATTGCACTTAGCACACTCTGAGCAGAGCAGCTGGAGGTGCCAGTGTGAGTCCACCAGCTTGTCTCGGACCAGCCTGAGAGGATCCACTGGTATTTATGACCAAACATGTTCAGCTGATACACCTACAACACCAAAAAGATCATGCTACAGAGAGGTTCCACCACACTGAGGTTACATTATGGAGATAAAAATGGAGTACAAATGGAGATGTAAGTTTGGTTATTTGTAAAAACATATCTGATAAACTTGGTATTGAATCAGGTTGGATTAATCAGGACCAGGCCCTCCAGTCTGAGACATTTCTGCCTTACAGTACAGAAGAAGCCACATTCACAGCATTTAACAGACACTTTTAGCCAAAGCGACTTCTATTCCCTAACTACAGGAGACTTGAAGGACTTAGTGGTGGTTTTGCTGAGGGTAGGATTCGAACCCATAACCTCTTGGTTCGGAGGCATGTAACCTTCATGGCTGTGACTATCTGTGGTATCTTTAGTTATATTATGTGAACTTGAAACCATCATGTTAATGAGATCTAAACATCCTGTACTGCTTCACTATTGCTTCTCACTTCTACTTCACATTCAGGGTGTGTGTGATAGCTTTTGGCAACAGATGGTGCTTTTGCTATACAATATTAGCATCACATTTTGCCACTAACAAATCTATTCAGCAGGAATGTCCTGAATCCACTACAATTTGACCCCTTAAATTAATAGTGATTAAGGGAAAAGAGCTGATTAAAAGGTAAAACTACAGAATTCTCTTTTTCAAATTTGACCCTTGAATAATATAACCTCTTGAATTAACACCTTATATATAAGATTGAGGGGTTTCACACTCGTGCTTTAAATCAAATTTTAAGGTAAAATTAAGGGGTCGATCACAGCTGCTTAATTCAAATGAAGGGGGTTGGTGTATTTTCAGGGATAAATTAAGGCAGGGTTCAGCACATTTTAAGGACATTGTGTTTCACAGTTTTCAGTGCCACTGAAATTGTTGACTGTTTTGTTTTTTTTTTCAGTGAAAAACAGTTGTTTTTGTTGCACTTGAGCACACTGTGCTTCATGGTCTACAGCCTTGGCAGCTGTTTTGTTGTGCTGCGCAGTGAGCTGAAAAAAATGAACACTTTTTAACTTGAAGCAATGAGGTAGTACAGGTGAACCATCTGACGTGACCAATCAAAGGAATGTGAAGACGGGCTTTTAGTAACACTGGATGGATCTGGAGGAGAGACAGATGGCGGCACAATTTGATTTCATGGATTCAAATTACCTTGGCATATCTAGCTACCTCTGGCAGACAACACTGCTAAATTTTAGGATGTTAAAAAACAGTTGACTGACACAACACTGTTTAAATCTTACAACTGGGAACAGCAAAATTGTATTATGAAAGTTATTTATTTAGCCAACTGTCCCATTAATCCCACCCTGCCATGACTGCACCCCTTTCTCAAAGCACCACGGCTGAGCCCAGGTCCTGATTTTGGTCCACTTCAGTCACAACCCTGGGATATTACACTAAAACAACTATTGCTGAAAACATTGCTGAAAATATTGTATTATAACTTACACAGCAGAAGACCTTTGCAGCTGAAAACTCATCAAACTGACCAATCACTATCCTCACATCATTTTCCTGAGATGGAGAAACAGAGAACAGATGGGTAAAGCTGATAAACTGTGTGCTCTTAAAACACTATGGACTAAATACGAACAAATTGAGAGAACAATAGCGTGTGATGAGGGAGACACAAATAACAAATTAGATAAAGTGTCACCAACAAGCTCAGTGCACAGGTGAGCAAGGGTTTTATTTGTTCTGGCTTGCCTGATAAGTTGCAGCTTGTGAAGTTAATATTAACAGTGTAGTCTGTTACTAGATGATGAAATGATCTCTTCCAGTCATTTGGACTTTTGGATATTATACATACTTTTAGTGTCTTCACAGCAGTGCAGGGGTCATCAGAGAACCCTTGTGCTTCCACCAGTTCTATTCCAGCCTGTCGGAGATTTTCAGCCAAATCGCTCTGCACCTGTTTATAGTAGACAGAGACCACTAAGTTTTTTTTTGTAAGACTAGTTTTCATTGAAGACATTCTGAGCAAAATATGAGGAAAGTAATAGCATAAAAGAAATAGTCACTTCAATAGTGAAAAAGTCAGTCATAGCTTATGTTCAAATTTGCATGAAGTTTCCCAAATTTACATTTCACTGCAATTCATTTCTCAACCTAGTGTTATCATATCAACAGGACTCAAACTTGCTATATCCGACAGTCTTGATTAAGAGTAAATCAATGATCCACAATATATTCTAATATATCTGAAATGTATGCATATGGATATCAATGGAACATGATGTGTTGATGTTAAACTATTTAATTATTTACCTGAAATGTATCACAATGACTGAAATCTTAAATGTGTTGTATTTGAAAACTTTGCTAGTATTCACGAGTTTCACAAAACATTTAAGGAGCACATGAAAGGTACAATATGTGTGTGTGTGTATGTGTCTGTGTGTGTGTGTGTGTGTGTGTGTGTGTGTGTGTGTGTGTGTGTGCACAGTCATTCCAGCATCCAGCCTGTGGAGCCTTAAAACCTGTTCCATGGCTATGTGTTGTTAGACAGGCAAATCTAGCAAAAAAACTCACTGTTTAACTAAACTAAGAATACAGAGCAATAAATACATGAACATGAGCTCTGGGCAATCCAACAGGAGATAAAAGATAGAAAATTAGAAATCTTAAGTTAAAAATGCTAACAGTTATGCGTATTTGATGTTAAAGGAAGTTAGGAGTGGCTAAAGCAACGTCTGACACATTCCGCAGCCAACCTGTGCTCTTACAGAACAAAATCACTGAAGACTTGGTAAAGTGACGTACTCTTTAAACAAATTCTCCTAAGGGACATTTTGGTACATTTTGACAACATTCCGCAAAATGTCCCCCACCCCAAATGTTTAACAAACAACCCGTTCCCCCGGGTCAGGCATGGGAAGCCCCCAATTACCCCTGGGGATTTCACACACTGATCAAATACATGGTCTTACCTCAGTGAACCTTCTGTCAATCTGGGTCAGAGTACCCACCCTCCTCCATCCGTAATGTTTAAGGATCTTCACCAGTGCTGGGTTAACAGCACTATCTGACGGCACAACACGGAAAAAGTTTGGGTATCTTCTTTTGTTTGCTAAGGCAGGTGCTGTTGCAGCAAAGGACAGCTGTAATGCATATAATTGTCAAAAAATAAACAGCACACAAAAGCCACACAATAGAATATAACAGAATGAAACAATACAAAATAAAACATTACATTCAAACTATTTTCAGCATTTAATCATCATTACATATCCTGCAGTTTAACTGTCTAAAAAATAGTTTTTTACTGATTTATTTATATATAAATTAAATTATAATTTATTATAATTTAATACAATACAATATCACCTGTGGAAGGTTCCAGGCCCCTAAAGACTGAGCAACAGTTGATGTCACTGATGAACACAAGCCTCCAAATAACATTAGGTGCTTGGGACCATAGCATATGGCCTCAAAAAAGGCTTTCAGTGCTTTGGCTTTGTCACACTAACAGAGAAAAAAGAGGAAGCGCAACATTGAAGAAAAAACAGATGATTAACTCTTACTGTAGTTGTTATTAAGACATTAGTCATGTGTACTTTGTGTGATTTTTGCATCCACAGCAATGACTATTAATACATGGCTTAAATAATAACATAATACCTGGTAATGGGCTATTATTCTTTTTTGGTTCCCTGGAATGTCAAGGGTGTTACTTGATAGATGCTTTAGTATTTTGGGGGGGCTCTTAGGTAGTTCCTAGGTTTTTGTCAGGGTACGGATAAGGTGTTGTTAAGTGTCGCTTAGTTGCTGCAAGGTGGTTGTTAGTATGTTTATTAGAAATTGTAATGTTTTCCAGGGGGTTACCTGGGTGTTATGCTATTGAATCATTAGAGATTGCTATGGTGTTGCTAAGTAGCTGCCAGAGTATTTTACATGGTTGCAAGGAGCAATAAAAAACAGTTCCTATAGTATTCAAGGTGGAGAGTTACAATGTGTGTGTTATAGGGTGTTATGATATTCAACATGGTTGCTAGACTTTCGCTAGATGGTTGCTATGGTATCCCTGATGGGTGATATAGTATGGTTGCTACAATGTTTTATGTTATTAATTCTTGCAGAACTATTTATATGAATTTATATGAATTTATATGAATTTATCTGAGTCAGATATTTTAATGCTGTAATTGAACATTGAACATTAAACACTTATAATAATATTGAAAACTATATACAAACTCCTTTTTAAAGTAGTTTAAATAATATATCTTTACATTTCTATAGAATCTTTCTTCACGGGTTACCTTGGAGTCTGCAAAGTGGAACTGAAGCTCATAGTTGTGTAAGGGAGCAGGTTGTTTGCTCAGGTGGTGCAGGGCGAGCTGGACTGCAGGCATGACCTCTGCTGTGACGTTTCCCCACGCTGGCTCACTGCTCAGCGGCATAATCCACAGCACGGGCAGCTGGTGTCGCCCCTGACACAGTCCCGGGCAGGGAAACCACAGCAGATCCCACACCATTAGAGCCTTCAGCAGCATCCAGCGTCCTTCCATCCTCCCTTAAAGAGTGGTGCCTCTACAGGTACACTTTTACACCAACTTTTCAAAGCTTCTGCTCCTTTAAGCTGTGTTTTAAGCCTCATCTGCTTGGGACAGACATTCCTGTAGTCTGAAGAAGCTCAGAGGCTCGCATGAAGCCACTGAAAGCAATGAGGGGATAAGAAAAAGCCACAGAGCCACACACAGACATCTGCCACCCTCACTAAATCTCTCTAGCTAATCAACTCCCACTGAGCTCCAGCTGACCCCTCACACGCTTTTGAACAGTTCTCTTGGTAAATTTAGGTCAATCAAAATTATTATATAATCCTCAATCATTACAAGTACTCAAAATAATAGATATTCCAGGTGTTGTTTTTAAATGTAATCAAATCACACAACTCCTCACTCACAAACACATATGTAGCACTTACTGAGCGTTACTTTTGAGTTTCTCAATGAGCTAAGAGTGAGCAATAATTATATCTTTATAATTAAATTCTACATTTGATCTTGAGGCCCTCAAAACTATTTAGGGCAGCACTACTTTTTGAAAAAAATCCACAGATTTTATCTTCAAAAATCATTTCATGTGCTTGAACCACATTTAGGTCAAAAGACTTGTGCTTTCATTCATTGTTCATTTTTAAAAATGCATTTAAGCACATTCGTATGAACGGAGCATTTGTCTTTGATTTATAGGTTTATTATGTGGAAAGCTTTTGTGAATTCAACCCTAGTTCATCACTGACCCTCATCCTACTACAAACAAGCCAGAGGACAGGAGAGTGAACAGTGCAAGGTGCCACCCAGTGTTTTAGTGTTGATCATTATTTTAGCCAAAGTCAGTCATACACATAAAAGAATCTTCACTGGGTTTTTGTGGCATCTGGACATGAGCAGCACACTGAAAGTTTTAGTACACCAGTAGTTATCAAAGTCATTGCTGGGGACTCCTTGTTATAGGCATTGTTTTGCTTTACTCGTACACAGACACACATGCACACACCTAGATTAGTACATAAAGATAGTGTTAAATAGTGGTAAGGTGAATCAAGTGTGGGGGGGATCAAACGGGGCTCATTACTTTTTTTCTCTCCACTGCAGATACAATGTTCAGAAGCAGTACTAAATAATCTAGTTAAGAAAAGCTAAAAGAATATAAAATGATAGTGTTACTTTAATGGTACCATTTTGATAACTGACAAGAAAAAAAAACAAGAAAACCTTTTAGCGTTCAGAAGGTTTGTTCTTTATTGTTTCATATGTTCAGTGTTTGGCTAATTGATGCTTAGCTTTTAGCTCTGTTGTCTCAAAGGCAGGTCAAATGATTATTTTTGAGACAGCCGAAATAATCATCACAGCACTGAAGAAACGATTTGTTCTCTTTCTCTCTCTCTCTCGCTTTGATCTCTCTCCCCCTTCTTACTCTCCGAATTATTTTTCTCTGCCTATGGATTTTCCTCCATAGTTGTCTTTATCCAGTTTATGTACTTCGCAACTCGAGTGTATACACCATACTTGCCCGGCTTGCCACAGTCCACACCCCAACTAACAATGCCTGCCACCCAGTATGTTTGATTAGTCTCCATAACAAATGCTGAGCCACTGTCCCCAGAGCAGGTGTCTTCACCCCCCTCCGGCAGTCCTGCACAGAACATATTACCCGTCAGCTGACCCACATCGGTAAGCTCCCTTCTCGCCGCCTCAATGGATGTATGGCAAACGTCTTGGGCCACAATAGGGAGGTTAATGTATCTGAGCTCATTGGCTATGGTTGAATGTTCAATCAGTCCAAATCCTGACACCCAGCTGAAACACAGAAAGTTGAGATCTGAATTTGACATTGATGTACACAAAAACTGAAAAGAAAGTTCACTTTCTTGGATGCTGGAATGGGATGGTACAAAAAATCCAATTGTGAAACCTATTATGTAATTAAAACCAATTATGTAACCAAAATGATCACCTTTCATTTAAATAAACTGAAAGCAACTGGCAATATGATAATCATACAAGGTTGTTACCATTATACAGAATTACAAAAAAGACCACTATTCATTATATCATTAAAACGAAAAACCCCAATTTTAAGCATGGCTTTGCAATGGTAATGTAAATGAGAAACAAATTCTGAATCAGACAGTGAAACATGTTCAGTCAGTTCCATCTTACATCATTTGGCAACCAATCGGTTACCAGATAACAGAATTTTAAGTATACAGAAAGTATACATTTTAAAGTATACAGAAGTATACAGAAATTTTATATTTTAAAGCTTGCTACCACATATTTTGGACATTACCATTTTCACATTTTGTCTGCACAAATTGCAAAAAGCTGCTTTATCATCATAATGGGAATAGAGGAAAAGCAATAGGATACCTAGGAGGATAAATGTTTAGAGAAGTCTTACTTTTTAAGTGTCTGAGTTATTATTCGATAAAAGTTACAGTTTAAAAATGTATTCTATAATAACTTGTATTCTATAATTATATTAAAAGTTAATAATAGTATAATGATATATAACAGTATATGCTGATGTTGGATAATTATGTCTGGATCAGATTCACTAATGTCTAGAGACTGTTCGACATACAGCATTTGAATTTTACACCAACCCACTCCCTCATAAGTTAATCTCATATGGGCTAGAAGCTGCAGTGAGGCTCTTTGTGATATTATTACTGTTTATAGCAGAGGCCTTTGGAAGTCTGTCTTTTATCTTGTCAGTAAAAATCAACTGGATTAAGGAGTTCACTTCGCCTGAAAATTCCAAGAATCTCATTCCAATCAAGCATCTGTGGGATGCGCTCGACAAACTAGGCTCCACCTTGCAGCTTACATGATCTGCTGCTAACATCACGTGGTGTGGAGTCCATGCCTCAAAGGTTCTAAGCTATTTCATGACCTACAGATGTCCAGATGTTTTTAATGTAATAGCCATGTAGATCAGTGTAGATAATGTGCACTAGGATCCTTACCCAATGTTCTTAAGGTCAGCACCATGAGGAGGCAGACACACTGGCATAACATGTGAATTAAATGTGATTGAGGAGTTTAGCTTGATCAAGGCAATGTCATTATCATAATTTGTTCCCTGGTCATTGTTCTTGTATTCTGGGTGGACGTGCAAGGATGCAACAGTAAGTGGAAACTTCACAAGTTCACTGACATGGGTATCTCCAACATACGCCTGCAAAACAGAAATATTACAAATATTAATAGAAACATTCCTGTAGCACAGATCAAATGTTTTTTTAAATACCGGCCAAGATCAGCAACATTAGTGCTCATGATTTTGACTGAACTGAAAATCTTAATGACATAATGAAAACATGATCCAAAAAAATGACATTCTGCTTTTTACATAATGAAATCCAAATTATGTTTAATCCAATTATTGCATGAATCAAGGTTCATGTTCAACAAATTCAGAAATCAAGTTATCAAATAACAAGAGTCCGTCCATAATATTGTAGCCAGCCTCTGTACCTTGACTTTTTCTGGAGCGTTTTTTGCATTCTCCACATTGTGGGCTGCAGTCATGAGCCACCTGTCTCCAATGACGATTGCTCCACCTCGACCCCCTGACATAAGGAAGACCTGCCAGGGGAAAGCCCCTGCTGGAGCTATCTTCCCCTTCAAAACCCTTTCACGCTTAGAAATGCCTGCAGTAGGGCGACCACACACTGATGTGTGCACAAACAAACACACATACACACACACACACACACACACACACACACACACACACACACACAAACACATACAGAGGAACATAGGTTAAAATTAAGTTCTCTGCCTAAAATTGAACATAGTCATTTCAGTAGTCAATGTGGGAAATAAGACCATCTGAAAAGCACATGAAAGCAGAATTAGACTCGAGTACAACTTACCCGGAAAACATGGAGGGACTATGGCATTGTGGTCATTTGCTCTCCACTTGCGATCTGCACCGCAGGTGAAATTAACTGCAACAGAAAAGCAAAGTGGCAAGCAGTGAGACCATCTACCAATAGAATTCAACAAATGTGCAGAATTCAACAAATATTTCAAGTAATATGTGTCTGACCCTGATTAGCCGCTGAGAAAGTGTAAAATGGTTCATTGCAGTGATACTGGATGAGTGATTTGTACTCATTGTCAGAGCCAGAGAGAAATCTGACATCACCGTTCAGCAGAGGCTTTGGATCTCCACAGTCAGCGACTACAGTGAACATTACACACAACAATAAAAAGGAATTAATACACAATGAAGAGTATGAATAAATACTAGCTGATTATGAATCATACATTCAAAACACAGAGGAAGGGCTGTGCGAAATGGCCTGTAAATAATATTGCTCTATCACATAAATATTTATTTATGTGATAAATAGTATTTTGATTTAACCCTTTGATGCATAATTTCACACCAGTATTGTGCTGTTCTGCAGTGTATGTCTCCATTAAATAGTCTTGTATATAGTTTATATTCATTTGTGTTTTTTCATTAGAACAGTTTTAAATTTAGATGCACAATTAAGGTAATTTCAGCAAAACAGTAATTATTTAAACCGAGAAACTGCATACATATGACATTTTGTACTCGATTTTTGCATCATTTACTACATAGAACAAGCCACATAGACACACTAAGTATATTCAATATGGTGGTAACTTAGGCCAGAAATGTGCTGCAGTCCAAAAGTCTAGTAGTAACACAACTGATATTTTGTTGGTTTTGGCACATTAACTATATATTTATAAAATATTTAGAACTTTTTATTATTTTTAACTTGTTGATCACTGTTTGCCTCCATGATTTTGCCTCGTATACATTCAGTACTACTGTATTGTTTGTTTGTTCAGTCATACTTTTGCACTCTGGTAAAGGCAAATGCCACTTCCCGTCCTGCTGGCACATGGACCTAAAACTCTTAATCTCCTTCCCAAGCTGGGGGGTAGTGAGAGAGAGAGAGAGAGAGAGAGAGAGAGAGGGATACAATGAATAAAGGTAAAAGAGAGTAAAAATCACCATTTAGTGAATCAGTAGAGAAATCACTACCCCTATCCCATGTAGATCATCTCTCACCATCATGAGTTTGTACCCCTGGTCACAGCGTACATGGATGTAGTCTCTGTAGAAGAACTGGGGGAATGCTGGGGTCACTCTTCCATTGGTGATATTTGTATCCAATTTACACTCCACCCCTTTAGAACAGATGCACAATCTTAACAGAGCTGTACAGTCTAAACAACCAGTTATTTGACTACAGTTGGGTGGTTGTAGCCTAGTGGGTAAAACATGCCTGCTAACTCGATTACCACAGGTTCAAACACCTACTTTCTACCATTGTGTCCTTGAGCAAGACACTTAACCCTCAGTTGCTCTTTTACCCTTTATTGTTATATAGACCTAGTGATGAGCATGCGCTTCTTCGCTGTACATTCATATGTGATAAACTTTTTGTCAATAACTTCCCACTCTCTTCCTCTCAGATATCACCCAGCAATTGTCCATGTTATTTTTTAAATAAGCCATGCTGACTGTCATGCCCAGCAACCGAATGTTTCTGGCTTTCCTGTCTCTAGTTTCCTGGTTGCCTGGTTGATCTCCTCCTGTGCTCGGCCTGCTTACTCTGGGTAGTATAGCGAAGGCTCCATCCTCCGCTGTGCCCTGTGGTGTCTGTGTGGAACTCCACCTGCACTTTGTTGGAGCCAGTACGGAGGATTCCGGGGCTTTTCTCACCACAATACTTCATGGGCTTCTGACCTGGGACAGTGACCTGGAAAAAGAAAGTGAATAACCTCAATGTACCTAAATGTTATGTTCTTTCACAGAATTTCTCAGCCTTGCTGCTGTACACAAACATATTACATTTAGAGGGAACTGGAACAAGTGGACAGTGGGAGATCACCACTTTTATATTATTTAATATTTTATTTAATTTTGTGTACCATTTGCAGGTTTTTATTAGGTGATTTTTATAGGTCAGTGGTGATTAATACAAATATGACTGGCTAATAAAGGTAAACAAAGGGTGAAGATGATGTAACATTTTTTGGTGGCCAAAAATATGTTTATAGTTAATATTTTGTAAGTAACAGGCAAATGCAGAAAATATCAGTGTGGGCAAAAACACTTGACTGGTAGTGTATGTATTTAATTCACATGATTAAAAACTATAGAAGTTGTATGCATTTAATATGCATTTTGCATGCAGTTTGACTTCTCTATATGCTGTATTAGAACCTCATATGTAGTTTATGTGGAATGTAAAATGCATATTAAATACACACAAAATGAAACATATAGTTTTGCAACATATAAGCAACATATATGCAACATATATGCACTGTAGATGTGTGCTTTATTCATACATGAGGAAAATGAGAAATGGGCCACCGTCAGGGTATGTGCCACATAAGATTTGTTTTTGGCAATATAAGACTTTTAAAAGTTTTATGTATTTCTTTTTCATATGGGCTTGTTTGCTCTGTCGCCAGCTGCTCTCCAGCTAATACCTGTAATTTTGAAGATTCATGAACAAGGATCATCTATTTGATGGCCAGTTTACAAAATCCTTTAAGAGAAGTCAGAAAAAAGGAAGTGATTCTGTGACTCACTACAAAATATCTTGTGACACATTTCTGTTCAAACATCTTTATGTCTGCTGGTGTGCTGACTTGACTGATTATAACAGGGCTAATTTCACACAGACACACATTACAAAAATAAAATGCATCAATGTTTCATACCAGCAACCAGTGGAAAAGGCAGACGGGTCCCTTGTTATAGACCTGCTCAATATGAAAAGTGTTGCTGAAGTTAAGCGTGACCTCAAAGCCGGGTTCAACAGCGATGTTGTAGGTGCAGTCCAGTCCGAGGGGGGAACTGTTTGGATATCCAGGGCTGGACAAGGTCCCCTCGGACTCCTTGAAAATTTCCTCTCCACAGCCAACTATAACAGAGAAGACACTGTGTACATGGGTGTAATGAAAGAAGACTGAAAAGCCTGCTGTAAATCTGAGCATTACATTCTGGGGCCAGGATTTCTGCAAAGGCGTCACTCACACACACAGCTGCGTCCATCGCCTCTCAGCTGGTAGCCATGGTCACAAGCACACATGTAGGAGCCCAGAGTGTTGAGACAGATTTGAGAGCAGGGGGGATCAGAGTCCTCCGAAGAAACAGGAGAGGAACACTCGTCCACATCTAAATAATTATGTACAGATGCTCTATTACATAACATACTCTTACCAGTAATTCACTTTACTGTAAGTTACTTATCTATTGTATTATTACATTAACAATTGTGTATATAGCATAGTGTATTTCACATTATTTGTTTGAATTTATTTAGACTTTAGATATTTTATATTGTTCTGGTTTTTGTGTCTCTGTGTGCCTGTGCAGTTGTAACATAAGGAATTTCAAAAAAGTTTTCTGATTCTGATTAAAAGTTCATGCTTAAGAGTTTACAATCAGGCATTTTCTAAAGTTAATTTTTTTTCAGCTTCGATTTACAGAGTTGTCGATCTGGATCTATATAAAACTGCATTGGGACCATTAGACTGTAGGAAAGTACTACCTGAATACAATTTTACTTGGCACTGAGAAACAGTAAAGTCTTAACAGCAATGTCTCTAAAAGCTTACCAACAGCCTGATAGAAAGCAGAGAAGCCGAGGTATTTTTGAGGCCCTGGGTTTGAATCGTCTGTCACAAACACCAGCTGGAGACGATTGCCAGGAGACAAGATGGGCTTATTGCCAGGATGATGTGCATCTGAGGACTTCTGTCCACAGAACTTCCCCAATTTTTTCTTGCCATACAAAACCTTGTTAACAAAAGAGAAATGAAAATAGTCTCAAAATAGTTTATTTAACAGTCAGCAAAATTATAACAGAAGAATTTCAACTCTCACTTCCATTTCTGCACTAATAAAGCTGCCAAAACACACCATAACAGAGGCCTGCTTTTCGATCTGGGCCTGATCTCATTATAATTAATCAGACAAAAATGTCTACTATCACAGTTTGTGGTAGAGATCTCAGTCTAGAAGCAGAACATTTCAGAACTGATGGTATAACAGTGGAAGTATTGCAGCTCAATACGAAAAACAATATATTAGGAGGAAAACTTGTGAAACCAAACCAAAAAAAATTTTATCTGGGGATTCTGGGTGAAACAATATCATTCTTAATGTATACCTAGCCCCATGTGAAGAATACCAAAAGTACACCTTGTTCAGGAATCTACAAATGACAAAAGTATAGTTTTTTCTTACACTTTCAGACTGTATCTCCATGCAAATATGCAGATACATGTTGTAATTATTTAATGTAAATTGTTAGTATTGGTTTTACAGAATGCTACTGCGCAAATGTTTCAGTGCTTGTGCACCTTGGATAATCAGTTCAAGTTAAAGAGACATAGACATAAACACACAAATTATATCCAAGGAATCCTCATCACAGGACATTCCCAACGCTTCATACTACCAAGTCTGGATAGAAGCTAAAAGCCAGAAATTACATTGGAAAATACTTGAATACATTGACTTATGAGAAACAATTATGAATATGAACCATTTACCATCAGAGAGTCATAGAAGCAGTCGTCAGAATGTTCAATGTCCAGGTAGCTGAAGGTGAGCTGGACCTTGTAACCCTTGGGAACTTCCAGATCCCACTGTGTTTGGAGATCACCTGGATAGGGATCAGGATACAGTGGAGACTGAACCTGCCCATACATCGCAACTCTGCACTCGTACACGCTTATCCATAGCAGACTGGGGAGAGAGAGAGAGAGAGAGAGAGAGAGAGAGATGGTAAACTATAGAACATTCACAACATCCATTTATTTCATGTTATCTGCAGTGACACAGCTTCCAACTCCTGACCAAGCCACACTGTATTATGTTGATCTAGTGTTATGTAAAAGTTTGGACACTTCTGAACAAATTGTACTTCTTTTTAATTTTTTTCAAGAGGAAAGAAGTTAATTAATCCAAGTTATTAAAGGCATCAAGTTAATGTTTGACATCTGACAAACAAACTAACTAACTAACCAATAAATAACTACACAAACAAACATACAAATAAATAAATAGCACTCAAAGAAATAAATAATTAAAAGCCAGCGCAACAAAGCAGATCAACTTTTTACTGGTACTGAAACGCTCAGTCCAGGGTTTTGAGCATTTTTGGTCATTGACAGTCTTGACTGAGATTTGACCACTGCAGAATCTTCACTGAAAGCTGTGACTACCAAGATCTCAGTGGACCCCACAATTCAGCTCCATTCAGATGAGAAAAACCCATAAAGATTATCAGTAAACCTTGATGTACCTCACACTAAATTAAGCCTCCATTAAACACAACTTCACAGTCTGGATCAAAATCTGGCGCTCTGCAATACCCGGTACTCTGACCAGGACCAGAAATGCCCTCATCCCCCCTCCTGTCCCCCTTCCCTTCAAAACAAATGGAACTAAGATGTGACCACTGAAGAAACCTTTAAGGTCTCCCGATCTTACAGGGCATGTAAGATATTTGAGAGCTCAATTAGAGGGAAAAAAACACTTACAGTAATGAAAAGGCACTGCTGCTGTGTCCTGGCTCCATAGTAAACTGTAGGGTGTGTCTCTGATCTCTATCTAGTTAAGTGGATCCTGTCTGTTCTCTTTGAGTTTCACTTCTCCTGTGGCTAAGTCCTGAGCCAAAAAATGCAGTACATGTATTCATCTAAAGAGTTAACTGAGCTGGCATCCCAAGCACTGCAGACTGTGTGGACACTTTACATCATAGAAATCAGCAGTCACCTCTAACATTCACTATAGGGCCACTGCACCGTTCTGCTCTCAGTAGTGCTACTGGATCTGAATCTTAAAAAGGTCTACTGAGATTTCAGCTGATTAAGCAGCTATTAGAAACATGAGCCACGCTGGGCTGAACTGTTTATGATGGGTTATGATCCTTAGAGTGACAAAAAAATGGATAGTGTTCCCAATCACCACAAATGACATCAAAAATTATATTTGATATTGATGGAGCAAATCACTTCAAATCCCAATTTTGGGGATTCCTGAGGTTCAAGAGTAAAAACTCACCACAGAATTAGACGAGTCCTGATCATTATTGACTGAAGCTTTCCAGCACTTTTCCAGGTTTTCCCGTTGAGAGAAACCGTGGTGGTTTGAAATGAGGAAAGTTAATACAGCGAGAGTTTAAAAGTCAGCGCAAAACTGGACTTGTTTGATTTGGCGAAGGAACAATAAGGGAAAGAGTGGAGAGAGACAGAGAGAGAATGAATAACAGGTAGTGAGTGATATTCAAAAACAATTGCAGTTTTATTTATCTAAATACCAAGTAAGTGACGGCCTCAGTCATCAGCAAAATATCAAGGTATTTTTTGGTTGAGTTAAAGTTAAACTGAATACTGGTAAGATGGTTCTCATTTTCACAAATATTATCCTAGTTCTGGTAGTTCAGCAATTTTATAGTCAGATCCTTAAATAATTATGTACATATTGCAGTAAAGAGAAAGTAAACATTACAAACCAAAGAAGAGAAAGGATGAGAGAAAGAGATGCTGTAGACACAACATTTCCCGTAAACCTTTTTGCATGTTTTCCTTGTACGGGTCAAATTCCACATCAATAGTGTTGCTTCATAGTAGACCACATCAGGTCAATGTTGCTTCTAAAAATAACATCTAAAATAAAGCACGGTGACTAAATTAAAAAGGAAGCAATAAGGGTAAGAAAATGAAAGTGAGAGCAACACGAGTGAGGTCTGGGAAGGTGTGAAAACAATCACAGGTCACAACACCAAGAACAGCACAGCAGAGGGGACCAGGTGAACAAACTCAACAATTTCTTAAATAGGTTTGACCAGCCCACAGCCCCCCCCCCCCCCCACTCTCACCCTCACTACAGGCACCCTCTCTTTCCTCACCTCCCCTCCTCAAACTACCCCCCGCCCCCACAATCCAAGTGGCACCCTGCCT
>JBBPDH010212609.1:0-13671 GCA_037974565.1 Clupeocharax schoutedeni
GAGCCGGGCAAGTTGAAAATTTTTTTTTTACAGCACATGTTTAGGCTATATTCGGACCATAAGACGCAGGGACTTTTACCCCCCTAGAATTGGGGGGCGAAAGTGCGTCTTATGGTCCGAAAAATACGGTACATTGTGTTTAGGTTTGTCACAGACTTACTGTTTGAAGGTGCGGCCGATGCCCTCTCCCTCCTTCCAGCCCATTCCCTTCAGCATGGCCATGCCATACGCCGCAACCGGCACACGCTCATAGTCTGCCTCTGTGGACTAAATAAGAAAAAACGTTACACACACAGAGAGACATACACACACACAGACACAGATACAGACACACAGCTTCTGACCAGTTCCGGTAGGATATATTTCCTGTACATGTCCTGCAAGCAATGTTGCAACATGAATATTAATAATGAATTCATTTCTGTATTGATTTTTTTGGGATGTTGGTGGAGTAACGCTTGGGTGAACCTCCAGTGTACGGTTTTTATATTATGAATCGTACACTGGAGGTAGATCACAAAGAATAAAAAGAAAACTCAACCTAAAGTGAAAAATATATAGAAACCTCTCTCTCACAGGATAGGGAACAAGCTGGTCTGAATGATGATTATTTATCACTGTCTTCACTTGCGTCTCCAAGCCTACTGTGAAATGGTCTCTACTGCTAAAACAATGACAAACTGTATGTTTTACTGCAGAAGTGTAGTGCAATGTCAAATGCTAAATAAATGACAGTAACCAAGAGTGTTTAGTGAAAAACAGTGCTTTTGTGACTAGAGCCCGACCGATATATCGGCATTTTCCAAAATATTTTTATAACGGCCGATAAATGAATATTTCAAAAATAAAATAAAAACGGACGAAACACCCTTAAACCTGTCATGAGTGTTGGCGTTGTATAGTTTGTCCACCAGAGGGCACTCTACACCGTCCCTGTTGGCAACACTCGTGTATAACGCGCCACATCCTGCAACCTGCTGATCCAGTCGGGCAGAGAGAACCAGTTATCCGCGAGTGAGATCATCGGTGAAATGTGTTCAATAACTAATGATAGGGAAATCGGTTAATGTTTTGTTGCGCGTTTCTGAATTATCGGAATATCGGATTTTAAAACCAACAAATATTTGTATCGGTATCGGCCTTCAAATCCTTTATCGGCCGGGCTCTAGTTGTGACATGGTTAAAATATCTATTTTTATAGTGTAATCTCCGAATATGCTCCCTTAAAGAAAATGTAGAGAGAAACCTGTATTCGTCCTGCAGTGCTAGAACCTCATCCCTGTATAGACTGTACTGTAATTGATGCATGCACGTATTTTTTGGTATAACAGGTAAATACAGTATTAAATTAATAATTTACAGTAATAAAAATACAGGACTTTAAGAAGAACAAATCAAAAAACAGGAGAACACTCGAGACGCTCCACGGGGGACATTCTGTCAGAGCAGCAGCCAATCAGCAGCAAAAAGAAATAAAACGTTCTCGGATTGGCTACTTTCAAACCCCCCACCTCTGAGTACAGCTAACTGTGACATCCGGGCCTCGTGCGCCACGCCCCCTTGCTGGATGTTTACGTTTGGGGCGGCGCTGAGTAGTGGCGGTTCATTCCGTTCAGGTGTCTGATTGCCTTCAGGTGTCTAATGAGGCCCAGACGTCAAAGTCAGCTGAAAGTGAGGAGCTACTATATTATATTCAGTTTCTATTATATTCTTAGAATGTAGCTCTATAAAAATAAATATCAAGATAGTTTACCATATTGTTCACCCCTAGGATTGTTCTAATCTGGGGTTATTTCACCATTTCATTGTACAGCACAAAAAAAAAAGGTAGGAAAGCATCAGATGTATGAACGCAAGATCAACAGATTATTGCAATACCGCCCTGGGTAAAACTCATCATGTCCAAATAGTACTTTAGTCTTCTGTTTGAGAGAAATATGTATTTATAAGCCGTTTCATGCATTTATTCAAACGCCAAGCCACCTCATGTCTCTACAGTCACTATCCATTTTATCAGCTCCATTGCACTATTTAGGCACACTTTACAACTACAGACTATAGTTCATCTGCTCTCCCCACTTTACCCCATTCATCAATATCATTATGCACAATATTTTTGTTGTGTGAAATGATCATGTGTGATATCACTACACTATGTCATTATTATGTGCAATAATGGACTCTTGTCTCTGTGTCTCTATGTGACTGTGCAGTCGTAGCATAAGCGATTTCCTCTGGGATGAAGAAAGTTTTCTGATTCTAATTCAGTGGTCAGAACCCCCACAGACCACCAGTGAGCAAGCACAGCATTCTCAGCAGCACAGCAGTGACGCCGACACGGCCGTGAAATGTTAATGTGTGGGCTACACAAAATGGATAACACATCAGTGTTGCTGCAAAACAATCAATATCGTTTTATTTAATTTTATACATTCAATGAACTCCATTTTAGAGAATTGTAAAAGATACCCCCCTTAAAACAGTCATAAAAACACTTAAGGCCCCTTTAAATAGGCTTAATAAAAATTCAGCACACAGGTACAGTTTCAGCACTGCTGTAGCTTCTGTTTTCACACAGCAGAGTAAACACGTGTGATTCTGCATGTAATCAGACGCAGTATAGAAGAGAGAGAGAGATAGAGAGAGAGAGGGAGACACAGAGAGAGGGAGAGAGAGACAGAGAGAGAGAGAGGGAGAGAGAGAGACAGAGAGAGGGAGAGAGAGACACACAGAGAGAGAAGGACAGAGAGAGGGAGAGAGAGACAGAGAGAGAGAGAGGGAGAGAGAGGGAGAGAGAGACACACAGAGAGAGAAGGACAGAGAGAGAGGGGGGGGGCAGAGAGAGAGAGCGACAGACAGAGACAGAGAGAAAGGAAATACAGAGAGAGAAGCAGAGTAAGCACAGTGAACCTGGCAGAAAGGTGCTCCATCACTCATTTTAATAAGACACGCCCTTTCCTCATGTATGTGCCAGCAGATTCACACATCCTGACACACGCGCACACACGCACACAAGTACACACTGTCGCTGAAGGAGCTGTTGCATGTGTACACAATCTTGAATTAGCCTCTGCTGACACAGCCGTATGCAAATGACTGGACTAGAGAGATCCAGGTCCAATAACATCCTCTACAGACTCGAGTCCCACAGATGTGACTATTCTGGTTACGATTTAAAGATCAAATAATATGACATCAACTGACATACTATTTTAATATTTAATAACAAGTATATTTGACTGTATATTCTAATAGATTACAGAATACAAGAGTAATGTATTCATTAAATCATTCAAATTTAAATATTTTTGTTATAATAAAAGACAGGTCATGTTGAAGGTTCTGGCACTTGTTTAGAAAGTGTCAAAATAACATTACTCTGGTCAGGTCAGATTCTGCAGTGCCCCCTCTGGTTCAACTACGCATGATGTAGATGGAGTGCTGCAGTATGCAAATCACCCAAGGCTCCTGGCCTCCAGGCTGTTGGCTGTGGGAAGAACCGCCACAACAAATAATACAAACCTGGAAAAGCAGGGGAAAGCAATATATTTTTCCCCCCACCTGTTTATACCAGTAACTACAGCAGTTAATGTAATGCTCATATCTGCAATCGAAGATAAGCTTTCAGGATTATTATCAGCTCTGGCTCTGTCATCACCCCTTCCTTCACTGAAACCTAAGTGTAGACTGTTAACACTATTACAATAAAGCTGATAAAACACACTCCTGACTTTACAAATGCCTTATAATCTTTACAGTCTCAATGCACATCGAGACAGGCACAGGCAGAGACACGCACAGGCAAAGAAAGCGAGACACAGACAGAGACAGAGGAAAGATACACAAAGAAAGAAACACAGGCATACACACAGCCACACACATCCAAAGACAGACACACAAATCCACACAGGGACACAGTGCACATTCCTGCACACACAGGAATGCATGTTACAGCTTTCTGTTATTTCAACAGTAATGCTGTGTGTTTAACATGTCGCCCTGTTTTGCAGCAGCAATTAAACAAGAAGTCATTCTTAGTGGATTCTCCAGTGGCACATTTATTGAAGGTTTCACCCCAATCATCAAGAGAAGCCCTGTGTGAATCCTGCCGATATCTTGACCCAAATATGGGCTACTTATTGGCAATACATTTGTCAATACATATACATCAATATCAGCTGATAGAAACAGCCAGTCTATATACTTGCCAAGCTCTACCCTCTGCACAAACAAGCATCAATACTAGAGCCAAAAGACAAACCCACCCTGAGTCAGCCTCCTGACAGACAGTGCAGCAAACACCCCTCACAACTGGGAGGCGAAGACGTGCTGTTTCTAGGTAAGCAGGATAGCACTTCCTCTCCCTCAGCACAATGACAGCCTGCACAACTGTGTGCTAGCTAATGTAACAAAACCAGTTTTTAGCATGTTGGACTGTCCTGTAAAGTGTTAGTGACTGTGTGACCTTCACCCTACAAACAGTGAGAGTACAGTGTGACTGGGAGAGGACGCAACCAAAAAAGGGAAACCTCCTAAATAGCAGGGTTTTAAGATAAAGTATGTCTTTGGATCAATATATTTCTATCTGAACAAAAAACTTGAACATGGACACAACATATACTCAGTAAATATGCCTCTTGCTTTGGTGCGGCAATTTGGAGCCCACAGCTCATTACTTTCTGTTTTTTTAATAAACTCATTCTAAAATATGTCCTGCTTTGCAACGACTGTGCTACCACGTTTCACTACTGCAGCAGACCACTTCTCTGAAGCTCAGCTCTCTGGTTGGATGGGTTTTAGGCAGGTGAAGGCCTGGGCCACCAATCAAGCAGACTCATGATGACAAGGGTAGCCAATCCAAGCGCTGACATCTATACACCCTCCATATATTTGTTAGTTAACAGAGTGGAATCAGGTCTGCTGGATGAGACACAGCACGAAAATGTGCATAGTGTGGGTTTACCAGGACAAGGACTGGGAACCTCTGCTCTATGAGAACGCTCGTCTTTTTCAACATCTTTTCCCCCCTTTACTATCTTTCCTCATTGAGGGGTAAATCTGCATTGAAATATTATAATGTGCAATAATTATTCAATTATAATATTCGATGCAACTGGACTATTTAAACTAGAGGTGGGCATCGATTAATTTTTTTAAACGCCGTTAATCACCGATAAGAATCTCGCGCGTTAACGCGCACTAACTTAAACACAGTGTGCAAACAGTCATATGCCACACTTAGATTATGCCAAAACGTTTACTTTGTTTTTCCTTATTGAGTTCAGAATTCAGTTCTGAAGAGCGAGGGTTTCTAAATGTGAACCCTGTACAACTATCATCAAATCAAATTGTGGGTTACACTCATACTTCCTCAAATTCTTGACTCACCGACTCAGGTCGAAGATCCACTTTGACATGTTCGCCATCCTCAAAGCCTTTTGGGGCCTGGTTCTGCATGAGCAGGGGAATGGCCAAGTTTGGGTCGGTCTGAGTTCCGTTTTTCCATATTTCCTGTTGTTTCTGAGACTCTGAAGAAAGACATGGAGGTCTTTATTATTATAATCTTCTATGCATTACATTTTGCCATTACAGTGATAACTGGGAAATTTTACACAGAAAAATACATCAGCAGAACCATAAGCTAAGACAAGCTTTTATTGACATTGTACTGAAGCAGGATGCTACACATACAACAAAATTGTAAAATATCAAACACGTCTTGGTTGATCGTCTACATCTGGAATAAGGGTGACCCTGTGTAAACTACCAACTACATTCCAGATTTTAAGCCAAATACACCTATGGCCAGAACCTCTGAAGGTGTGCTGGGGTACCATCATACCAAAAAAGTTAGCAGCAGATTCTTTATTTGCTGTAAGTTGCCAGGTGGTGCCTTTATGAATCAGACAAGTCCAGCACATGCCACAGACACTTCATCTGACAGGGATTTGGGGACTACGGAGGCCAAGCAAACACCACAAACTCTTCATTTTCCTCAAAAAATTCCTGAACAACGTCTGGGGTAAACCAGGGTACATCATCTTACCGAAAGAGGACACTGCCGTTAGGAACTGGAATTGTCAAAAAGGAGATTCATTGGTTTGCAACCATTTTTTGGCAGGTGGTCTGTGTCAAAGTATCGTCCTCATGAATTCCAGGACACAATGTTTCCCCAGCAGAACATTTCCCAGAACACCACACTGCCTCAACTGGTTGCCTTCTTCCCATAGTACATCCTGGTGCCATCTCTTCCCAAAGTAAGTGTCGCACAAACTGCCATACACAAATGATGTAGAAGAAAACATGATTCATCAGACCAGAACTCTGGTCAGCTTGTGGTTGTGCAGCCCTATACACACCAAGCTGTGATGCACTGTATGTTTTGATACCTTCCAATCAAATCCAGGATTACCTTTGTGCTACAGTAGCTGTTCTTGGGCACCCATGACCCTGTTGGCGGTTCACTGGTTACTTATGGGGTTGTATCAAGCTTTCCAAAAGGGGTGCTTCCAACACATCAACTTGAAATGAAGTAACTCAATGATGCTGTAATTCATCCCACCCTTTAATAAGTTCCATTCACCCACACGTGTTTTGAATGTTGGGGCTGATCAGTGTATGCCCTTTCAACAGGCAGTGCTCATAAGCACCTCATTGAAGGTAAATGTATATGACACAACGTGACCTACTCTAGTCATGGGACCAACTCAAATCACAGGGGAGACCTTGTACTTGGCTTACCTATGCTAGTCACAGAGTGATGACCTATTGACAGCTAGTATATTAAAAATAAAAACGTGTCCATACCTTCGATGAGCTCTTTGACAGCCTGAGACTCAACAGCGTCCTGCTTTTCTGATGGAGAATGTCCTTTGTTGTCTGCTTTGTCACCCTGCTTCCCCTCTTCTTCTTTGTACCAGCGGTTTCTCTTGATGAGTGGGATTATTAGTTCTTTCTGTTTCTCCACTGGTTTCGTACTGCACAGAATTCAATGGAAATAAAGGAGAGAACAGTTGGACTGCAGTCATTCATACAGAACCACGTTAGCAACAGCTAAAGAGAACTTTTAATGATTTCTCACTCTAATTAGATTTTATAAAGGAGTGAGTAACTTAAACTAAGATCTAAAGAATAGTAAGAGAACTGAAGATATCAGCTAGCCGGCTAACAAGTAACGCGTAATTTTATCAACACGGTAATTTAGCCGGCTAGCTTGTAGCATTAGCATACCTTTTCAGTTCCTTCTCATCGACCTCTATTAAATAATCTCGCTCTTCTGGCGCCTCTGCCTTGGCCTTGGCAAGCGTCTTGCTAAAACCAAAAGAGATCGGCCCCTGTTTTCTTTCCCCATTATCTATTTTTAAAGACGATGCGCTGCTCTCGTTTCCCCGGTGCCTCGGCGAAGCCATGTTTGATGGGTAGACGTGAGCGAGGGTGTTTCTGGGTATTGTAGTTTCACGGTGCCTTCACTTTCGAACTGTAAAGGAAGAAAAAAATACATATTCCAGAATGCACCACACTGTGTGCGATCTGTGCCAGCAACAGACGTCGCCAAGGTTAAGCCAGATAAGCACTCCTGAAAACAGATAATGGAGATGATACGTGATGAGTCAAAATATATTTATATTTTTCTGACTAAAAATGAAAAACAACACTTTTAAATTACACGTAACATATATTAACATCTATTACCTGAACACCTATGCCTTCTGCTTTCTGTGCAGCAATTAAATCTTTCTCATCACTTCTCATCTTTTTATCTCTATTCACTCGTGTCAAGTCTACATTTCAGTTCTTGAGTGCAATAATGCTACTACCGTAATGCAATATTTTTTAATCTTAGTTCGTCTACAGGATATGTGTATATTTTGTCTGTCAATAATGTCTAACAGCCTGTTGTTTATGATGTCTGCCAGTGTCTTTTATGTTTATGTTTGCACATTGGGCCTGGAAAAACACAGTTTAGTTATTAGCTATTAACTCTTTGTCATTTTAGTCTGAATGACAATAAGGTTCATTTTGGCTTTAAAGTAAAGAGGCCCTTATAGTCGCAAGAACACACTGCCATAAGGCACACAATGTGAACAAAGCAAAAATCTTTCTCTGTGTTTAATCCATTCACCAAGAGAAGCAGTGGGCTGCCACCAATGTAGATACAACGTTTGACAGCAGGTTAATCAATACCTTGGCACTTCCGTGGACCTCTCGTTTTCTCAGAATCAAATGTAATTATATTTATTCTAAATTGGGTTGTTCCTGTGATTCACTTATGACATTACAAATGCTAACTTTACACTCATGCACAATACATAATCTCACACGAACATGTTTTTGCACAAAATTTACACCTTAATTGCACGGTAATCACACAATTATATGCACTACCCAATACAACACACATGACAAGGCCCCAAAACATACAGTTCAAACACACACGTACACGCTGACCTAAGATTTATAATCTGCACATGTTTTTTATTCAACAGCCTACAGCAGTTTAAGCCATTTCAAAGCTCATTCCCCTTTCTTGTTCATTATTGATTGTTGTTAATCAATAACAGTATTAATGACAGTCAATAATTGCAGATAGTAAACATGATCCCTTTTCCACTGCCATCTGGAAGGGAGGTTAAAAGGATGTTAACAGATTTATGATGTGTTGGAAACCTGAGGAGATGGGTTTTATGGGGAAAAAGCATAACAGTATTTAATGACAGAAGGAGCAGAAAACAAAGTGAATCATAGGGTGACTCAAAAAAGTGACACTGGAACACACACTATATGGATGAAAGTATTGGGACATACCTGACATACCCTTATTTCCAGTGAAGGGCGATCTTAATCCTTCAGCAGACCAAGACATTTTGGAGAACACCATGCTTCTTTGTGGACCCAGTTTGGGGAAGAACCTTTTCTATTCCAGCATGACTGTGTCCCAGAGGACAAAGTGAGCTCCAAAAACTTGACTGGCCACACAAAGTCCTAACCTCAACCTCATCCAACACCTCTGGGATGAACTGGAATGGAGTTTGCGAGCCAGGCCTTGTCCATCATCAGCACCTGAACCTCATAAACGCTCTACAGAATGAATAGGCATAAATTCCCAGAGAAACTCCAAAATATTGAGGAAAGCTTTCCACGAAGAGTGGAAGCCGTTATAGCTGTAAAAAAGGGGGAGAGACTCCATATTCAAGTCTTATGTATTTGAATGCAGTGGCAGTAAAAGTCTTGTTGGTGTAACGGTCAGGCGTTCCTATACTTTGGTCATTTCAGTGCACAACAGCATTTTAATAAGTGAAAAACGAAAAACAGAGTGAATCACAGAGTGACTCATGAAGTGTGACACTGGAACCTACCTGTGATCATGACCAAGCCTTGAGGTGTAAGCTGAATTTCCACTTTTGGCCCAAACTCGGGCGTGTCAAAGACATTTTCACCTGGACAGAAGGACATGGTCCTATTTGGATACTTTCACTTCAGTTCCAGAGAAGTTACTCTGGACCTTTCCCACTTTAACCGTGTACTTGAACGATTTTTTAGAGAAATCGCTTAAAGTACCTGACGCGTTTTACAGTACAGGGGCGGTTCTTCTCTCTTATTACTTATTTTCCCTCCCTTCACCTCCGCCCCCCTCCCTCTCCCCCGTTATCGCTTCTTTATCCTTATTACGCTTTTGTTTTCCCCCGTGCCTGGGAGGGATATTCCACTATGCGGCCGTGAGCTGGACTCTTACCCCGAAAGGCGGGAGTAGGAAGGGTAGGGGGTTAGGGGGGTCCGCAAGATGCCTCGGATCCTCCGGAACTGTGAGACCCTCCGGACGTCCCTGACACGGTTCCCCGAGTTTAGCAGCAACACCTCTGTGCTTTCAGCTGCTGTATCCAGCGCCACCGAGCCACCTTCCAACCACACCACCAGCCATCTACCACAGGGGAGAGCAGGATAGTTAAATTACGCCCTGGGGGGAGAGCTGTACACCATGCTGAGAAGGGACCGGGCACTGAAGGTAAGACAGTCGAGTGTGTGAGAAGTGTGAAAAATAGTGGATAAACTGCCAACAGAATGACATGTGATTGATAAAACATGTGCGTTTCGATGCGTCTTGCTCTTGTTTACACGTGGCTCCCTGGACTCCCTCGGTTTGTCGAAGAGTCACGACGGTTTTTTCCAAAGTGCTATCGGTTTTTTCTCAACTGTCAGAGATCAAACTGCTGCTCTCGTGCTCAGCTGGCTCGCACATCCCTGAACACACACACACACACACACACACACACACGCATACACAGATATACACACACATGCACGCGCAGCGCGGGCTCAGTTCTACAGCCGTTAAAAGTTGTCAACAGTCGCTGTATTTCTATAACCGGCGCCGTTGACCGTTTTGCATATGTTAAACGGTTATCGATTATTTTTTTATATCGTTTTAATATAAACATAATTTCGACAATTGCTTTGACCGTTTAGGGGTCAGGTCTTGTTTGGGGTCAATGTATATAGACGCGTTTAAACGGGCTCTTTTTGAACGGCTACACTGCCTGAGGAGAATGTGTGTGTGTCAGAGGGCACGCAGGTAAGTTTGGATTTAAATACTGGTATTTGAGTGTGTGTGTGTGTGTATGTGTGAGATAGAAAGTGAATGAGGGTGCATGTTTGTGTGTGTCAGAGACTGAGTGTCGGATATCTAAACTGACAAACATCTAAAGGCTAATGTACATTCTTTGGTTTTTCTTCAATTAAAGTGCCTGTTTTAGACCACTTTCACGAAAACTACTGTATCTTGTTGCTTAAGCCGAACTAAAATGTTTTTTTTTGTCTGTAAGGAATTGTTATATTTCTACAAAGTTGTATCATGCACTAATATTTCCAATGGAAAAAAAATAGTATTCATATTAATAAGTACTATCAGAGGTCGGCTGTACTAAAGGGAAGACAAGTTTTAGGGCCGTGTGGTTTCGGTCACATGTGTTCGGCTCTGTTAACACTGATACCACATCTAACATTCATCACCTCACATCATCACCGTCAGGTGTGAGAGCTTTCTGGATTTTACAAGTGAGCGATTCTCTCTGTGAGCATTTGTTTCCACATCACTTGGTAATTGATGTGTGTCAGGTGTGTGTGTTTGTGTGTTTGTGTGTGTAGCTATTACTTCATTGAAAACGCTGTTAGTGTCCTGGGACTTTGCTGCTGATGTAAAACAACATTGTAGAGGTTTTGGACATGTTTGGGCATGTCCCGAAAATAAACAGATAATAATGTTCACACAAAATGAAAGAATACATGGGAAGTCCTGCGTAGTTGAGTGATTGAGATAAGTCATTCCGGGCACTTTAGTGTGAAATTGTTTATTGGGAAATTGAAATTCCATTACAGAAATACAACACAGTGGGTTTTTGAGTGGTGAAACCTAAGCGTCATTAAATCTTTGGTGATGCCACTGCTAACAGTGGCTTGGAGTACAAGAGAGGATAATTGCCTGTCTTAGGGTATGTAGGTAGACCCTTATTCTCCTCACATCAGACTGGGTGTCTTTTGGCTGACCGAGCAGAACTGGCAGTTGGCGTTCTCCGTGTTATGCTGCCCGGTCGTTTAGCTTCAGAGACACAGAAGGACTGTGCATTAGCCATGACCCCTCTAGCGCTGGTAGTATCGTTCAAGTGGGGGAGGACTTGATAGTGGATGGAATTAGATAAATAAAGAAACATTTGGTAGCTTTTAGAGACAACAAACTCTTTGGATGTTCCTATCACTCAGAAAGACTTTGTTTATATGTCAACCCTTCAATTACCCCAACATTTTGGAAAATTAATTCCTCTTCCAGGCTGTGCTTAGGTTAGGTGTAGACAGAGATGCAGTAGTACAGAAACAAATGGCAATATTCCATAAAGACAGAAAAACAAACCTGTATATATGTGTGTGTGTGTGCATGTGCAGGGTGTGTCCTGTCCTGTGCTGAAGTGATGAATGCTGTGACCCTGTCTTTCCTGTGTGCTGCTGTACGATTGTGGAGCAGTCAAGGTTATACTACTGCTATAAATCATTCATTAAGCATGGCAATGAGAGAAAAGTAAAGAGAGGTAAACAAACAGAGGGTGAAAAGGAAAAAGAAAGCATGGCAGGGGCTGATGGATGCGTTACCCTAGATCTTAGAGCAGCATCCATCTTTGATCGCAGACTGCATCGGCATGTTCATATCCTTATTATATCAAATATTTTTTATATCATTTTTTTTGTACTGTTGTGTGACACGCGGATGATTAGAGGTCCAAAATGAAGGCATGCTGCATTAAATTATATTAAATAAGTTACCATTGCCAAGGTGCACGGATTTGTCTCCACAGCTCGTATAATTGTGTCTGTTTCCGTTTTCTAATCCTCTCAATTTCTGACATCAAACCAATTCCTGACCAATTAGTCCTAAAGCCTCTCACTGCAGTCCACTGACAGTTGCTCCACTTCTTCATTGGGGCTGATATGATAACGGAGAGTGGGCTGACGAACCTGTCGTAGTTCAGCCTGCGGAGTCCATGTGTTGTGGCCGCTCATTAATTACTTGATTATATGCAGAGTGCACACCTCACCTTCATACATATTCAAGGAGATGTGGTGAAGGTGCGAAGGAAGAGAGAGAGAGCAGAGAAAGGGGAAAGGGAGAGGAAGATGGTGGGCTAGCAGGCTGCAGTTTATCCTTGACAGAGTAGGGCAGAGATCCACTGACAATTCTCCATCTGTGAGTCCTCTCCAGATTGTCTGCATTATTATCGTTAGCCCATATCTGTTTCATTCAAGGCTAATAGTCTCTGTTCCTTTCTGAACTGGTGGAATCAATAGCCATGTGTACCTCCACACAAGTGTAATGCTAGTCTGCGACTAGACTAGACAAGTAAGTCTAGCGCCATTTACTTTTCATGATCTAACTAAGTCTTATTCAGCTAAAACTTGTGGTCCAGGCTTTGTGAGCTAGATTTCGAAATTTAAAAAGATCACATTTACATTACACTCTTTATCAGACGCTTTTATCCATTCACTAACTACAGGGGGCAGTCTCTCTGGAGCAACTTGGGGTTAAGGGTCTTGCTCAGGGACCCAGTGGTGGTGCTGAAGGTAGGATTCGAACCCATGACCCCTTGGTTTGGAGGCAAGTATCCTACCCACTGAGCTACCTCCACTGACCCATGTCTAAAATATTTTTGTGATACGCACTTGTAAATATAAAAAAATAGTTGAATTAATCTTAATTATATCTTTATTTGAATCTTCCCTAAAAAAAACTGTGCAAAGTTTAACATTTTTTCTGAGTATGTTGAGCGTGAATAAACTGTTAATGTAATTTGGTAATTTGATGGAGGTGTTCCAACTGTTGGATTTGATTGTACACACAGGGCATTGTAAGGTAAAATGATAATAAATCTTGAGTATAATTTCTTTAGAGTGATCCATTTCACATCAGACCACTCTGAATGTATTTCTTTTGTTTTGCAAAAAACTGGAAACATTTGTAAACTTTTTCAGGCTGTACTGGCATGTGTGTAAACTGGACTGTAAAGACCTGGAACCTAGTGGGGCTGTTTTGTGCAAGTAATCATGGCTAATATGTAGGGCTGGGCGATTTGGCCTAAAATCAAAATCTCGATTAATTGAACATTTTAACTCGATTACGATTAATGAACG